>VUQG01040743.1:0-11506 GCA_015106755.1 Etia nguti
CTCAGCCAAACCGATTTACTCAGGAACAAATAAAACACTGAAAAAAGTCACTTAGATAACATTTTTAAGTTATCTAAGTGACTTGTATATCATGTTAAACATGAGTAGCGAAAGACCGCGGAGGCTTTGAAAACGATGTGCCGGGAGTTGAACCTTGACCTCCCGGCCAGCTCGTCTCCGAAAACGTCGGAGCACTTTTGCAAATATGCGATGTCTTGATAAACCGAGCAGATATTTGAAGTTTACACAGCTACATTCTCGCCTGAAAATATCTGAAAACTTTATTTTGTGACCCAGAAAGAGTAATAAGAGTAATATTAAAACCAAGTAGCTGCCGCCATTGTTGGAAACTGGAATTGGCTGAGCCGCGCTATGAATTCTGGGATAGGTTGTGTCATAAAGGATACACCCAACCCATCCTTCAAATCTAGGGAAATTAAGGACGCATTTGGAGAAGTCTTCGAGTTTGGACAGCTTTTTTCGCGTCACTGAAACATAATCGGCCTACAAACGCAGCCCCTGAATTTGGACACAGCTACGATACCGGAGACTGCTTCTTCTTTTTCGGCGTTTAACGGCAGCTGGCATCCTTGTAGATGCATTGCTGCCATCTTCTATTTCAGTCCGCTACTACACTCTTAAATCCTACTACTTATTCCTGCGTCTTTCAGGATCTTAAAAAGCTTCAAACGACGCGTCGACTATTAAATTAGTCAACGTAATCGTGACTAGTCGACGAATCGTGGCAGCCCTACTGTACACCTTAAGTCAATTCTGTAGCATGGTAATGAGGAAATAGTGTAAGATTGGTGGTGTACTTTAAGCAAGACCTTGTGCAAGGTTGTTCTTCAGGCTGAGTCTTATCACTTTAAGGAGCTTTAATATTTGTGTTTGGTTAGCAGGGGCTTTTATTCTGTTGTGAAAACTGCACATTGTATTAATTTTTTTCTTCCTCTTGTCCCTTTAAAATAGGTCCGTCTTTTATTTTACGAGTTAACTCTTTTCATTTGTATTTCTCTGCTCCTCTTTATATAGGCACGTGAAACAGACACTCATGTGCACTAAGGATGCACCAATCCCACAGTTTCCGGTCTCCATTTGGCTTTGAGCATATGCCAATACTGAGTGTACTGATTAGATAATAATGTTAAATTAATAATTGTATTCCTTGGAGTCATTCTTTCAGCAAATTTATTTGCACTAGTCTCATAACAGCTCAGTGTAAGAGTCATTAGGCTACTGCATGTTGGTATAATTTTCCAGACGTGCAAGTTTCTCCTTTCCCTTATGTTCCTCTGTCTCAGTGCAAGTGCACCTCCTCCACTCATGTTTTATGTGTGGAGTTGGGGTGATGAGAGAAAGGTACGAGTAGTTGACGACGTCATATAATCTTTCCACAAGTGAGACAAAGTTTGCCGAACAAGTGAACATAATGAAAGAAAGAGCAAGCGAGTAAGAGAAGCTGATAGGGGAAAAGTCATCGTCAGAGCTTTTATGTTGGGAAGAATGATTTCAAGCAACCAGGAAAAAGAAAAAGAAGGTCCTGGGTTTAATGTTAAGTTAATTGATGGTTCCAAATTGGCATTAGGTGTGAATGTGAGTGTACTCTTGTTGGCTGGCAGCCTGTACAGGATGTACCATGCCTGTCACTATATGATGGCTGGGAAATGCTCTCCTAGGGCACCAGTTCCCCCCAGATTTGCTGTCATAGGGTGCTAGACCCTGGATGGATGGAATTGTTTTTCTTCTTCTACTACTTCTTCCTGTTTGAGTTTTTTGGTGGTTCAAGTGTTCCAGCAATGGTAGAAACACTAGATTTGACCTTAAAGTAAGGCTATGTGATTTTTGTTTTCTCTCTTTTTTTTTTTAAATATCAAAGAATTTAAAAAGCTTTGTTATATTATTTTGTTTTGTCTTTTTTAACATAAAGCCCACAAGCCAAAGGGAAAATAGGCCCACAAATTATTATTAGCCTTTATTTCTCCTGAACATGTAGCTCAGCTGTAGGATCAGTTTCCTAAATGTACCAGAATAGCCATTGATTTATCCTGAAGCTGTGGACATAGTTTCCCCAGCTGGTCCTGAATGTTCGCTTGCGACCTTGAGGAGTACGCCAATGAATCATACTGAAAGGCTTAACAGGCCCTGAGCTTTGAGGGGGTCGAGTCCAAGGCCATTTGTCCAAAACTTTGTATGTGTAAAGTTGTCATAAACTATTAAGAAATTATTTGATTATGTGATTTCAAATTATTTTGGAAAGCACTCTGATCACTAGTTATAATCACTTGTAGTCCTAAGGTTTAGTTGTCATCTTACTTTTTCTTAGGTCATGATTATCTGTATCTTACTTTCTAGTTTGATGCTATTTGTAGAACTCTTACCACACATTAACACACATTCCTTATTTTTTCCCCAAACATTTTAGCTATTGTCTCTTTGATGTACTGCTTCTAGCTTACATAGTATTTATTAACTGACTGCTGTTACTTTTACTGCTACTTAGTTCGAATGTCTTTCCTATCTCCAGGGCAGAATGCAGTCTTCAAACCACAGATTACGAGATATGGAGCAGCACCATCCGCTGCTGTCAGCAGGTGCGGATGTCGAGACAGGTAGCCTTGCAGCCGGAGTGATGGTCGGAGGTCCCCATGTGGGTCACACAGCAGGGAACCGCACTCTGTGGTTTATTCAGGACAGCTGTGGTATGGTGTGTGCAACCATGACCTGGTTCCTGGTGCTGTACGCTGAATTTGTTGTGAACTTCGTCATGCTTTTGCCTGCCAAGAACTTCTGGTACTCTCTGTTGAATGGTGCTACCTTCAACTCACTGGCTGTGCTTGCGTTGGCCTCGCATCTGCGCACCATGCTGACTGACCCGGTAAGTATGTTTATTACAGTAAGGGTGGAGAAGGCAAAGGTCACTGAAAGTGAAAGAGCTTCAGTCTGATGTTAATTTTTTTTTTTTTACAAATAATAAATAGAACCAGGCTTATTGCTGTAATTTGGCAAGCTGAATTTTTGGTGTTTTAGCTATCAATCATCTTAATGAAATAAAGATGTATGGCATGATGCTCAGACTTTGTATAGCAGTCTTACTGCAGTAGATGTTTTGACAGTGAAGGTTACACCATGAGTAAAAATCACTGACAGTGATACTTGGAGTCACTCACTGATGTAATCTGGGACACTAAGCTTAGGGGCAGTGTGTGAGTGGATGCTGTGCACGAAAGCTGCACAGTGCAGCCTTCTAAACTGAATTTCTGTCAGCTTGTTACTCTAATCTGTTAAGAGTATTTGAGGTTTTCAACAAAATGTTCAACTTTTAATTTGGTTTGCTACTGACTTTGCTACTGATACTTGGCAAATAGGTTAAATACAGCCAAGTCATGTGTTGGGGGGATTGCACGTCTAATACTGTTAGTGCTGCTGTTGAAATGTCTACTGATTCTAACTCAAAGAAACTAAAATGTCTGGTGACAGCCCCACAGGTGCCTTCAGCCCAGTGGCCCTTCCTGAACAAATGCTTAATTTAAATCCACCAACTACAACACAGAAGTGTGCGCTGTAGTGGAGAAACTGGAGTTCATCATTTATACTTTAAAGGTCTTAAGGTCATCTGTGCATTTGAGTTTAAGTGGGAGTTACACACTGGCTGTTTCAGTCGACATGCCAAAATGGTCTTGGCCAAGATACTGAACCCCGAGTTGGACCCAGTGCATTCATCAGAGTGTGAATATGTGTGTGAATGTTAGACACGTGTGCTTGTGTGAATGTTGTGAGAGGGTGAATCAGACATGGTGTACAGAAAAAGCTTTGAGTCCTCAAGTAGAATAGAAAAATTGTGAATAAGAACCATCTGTTTGTGGCTCAGTTGGACCATTGCCGTTTTGAGTTATTAAGATTAATTACTTGTATTACTTTATACAAATAGACATTGTGTGTTTTTTTGGGGGCGGGGGGTTGTCTGTTTTTCCCTCTCACAGCCTAGAGACATTAAGAACAGTGGGTGAATTGGTGTATATGCTTGAATTCTCAATGACCCCAGCATAATGCATTTATGTGGATCTTTTTAATAAATAGCATGTTTCTTCTTCTGTCTGCCCTGTTCCTTAGGGCGCAGTTCCCAAGGGTAACGCAACAAAGGAATATATGGAGAGCTTGCAGTTGAAGCCTGGCGAGGTCATCTACAAGTGCCCAAAGTGCTGTAGCATCAAGCCTGAGAGGGCACACCACTGCAGGTCAGTCTAACACCATGCATACACAGCAGGCAGAGCATGAGCAGCATGTAATCAGAACAGAAGCACATTCAGACTCTGTGTCTTCGTAATACACAGGCTTGTTGTAGCAGGAAAAATGTTCCTTAAAAATGTACTTTGTGAAAGGACAAACAGAGTAGTTGATTACATTTGCATTAGCAGTCAGTTTTTCATGAATTAAACCCCCTTTTTCACGCCTGCAGTATTTGTAAACGATGCATCAGGAAGATGGATCATCACTGTCCCTGGGTCAATAACTGTGTGGGAGAAAAGAACCAGAGATTCTTTGTTCTTTTCACTGTAAGTACAGAGTTGCAGTCATGAGTTAATCTGCTTGTTAAAGTTAGTAAGCAATTAGAAATGCTCATTTTACATATGAAAATACTGTTTTTAAATTGCTTCTTTTCCACTCATTTTAATTTTAAATAAATACATAAATTACATCATTTTATTTGGTACTGCATGGCAGATATTGCAAAAGTCTTCCCACTTGCTTCATTTCCATGATCAAATAAGCAGCTGAGATTCACAGCTCAGCTCAGTAGAGATGCATTGCACAGCAGGAACATGCACATTAAATGTGCTTTCATGGCCATCTGTGACTCTCTTGATAGCATCAGCACTTCTTTCTGGTTTCGTGTGCTGACTGGAACTTTTTTGAGAGCCGAAACATAAAGCTGTCATATATGGTTGCGCGGCACAAGGTCACAGTTAACTTTCCTTTCAAATTGCCATAAAGGAGAAGTTATCTTCATTTAACCCTTTAAAGCCCATTGCGTATTGTATTTGATACATGTGTTTTTGTGAGTTTTTGAGACTTCTACATCATCAGCGTGACTTTTTTTTTACCCTCAAAAAATGATATAAATTGCATGACACATTTTAATTGACTATATTGCAAAAATATGGCTTATGTAACAAATGTGATACAAATTAAAACTCATATATACGCAGATTAAAATTTGATATATTTGAATATATTTAGTCAAAAGGTTAAAAAAACACTCCATTATCAAAAAATTAAAGATTTCTGGCAGTTATTTCATGGTTCAGGTTTTCAAGGGTTAAAATAGAAAGTTATTTTTGTTTTTAATTCTAAATCCTTAAACTTGTGAATGTGACATTTATAGTTTAAATTTCACAACAGTGAATGTCAGTAAACTGATGGGTTGTGAGTGATTTTGCTTACCTTCTTTGTTTGTAAATGTGACGTTTTTTTTGTTCTCTTCATCTCTCCATAGATGTACATAGCCTTGATTTCTGCCTATGCCCTGGGACTCAGTGGCATGCACTTCTTCACATGTATTAAACTTCAGTGGAACGGTAAGGCTTCTCTAACATAACTTCGAATCAAAAATATGAACACACAATGTCAAAGACATGCAGTTTAAGACAGAAATACAGCTATTTGTACAAGTGGTTGAAACTCCTTAGAGACATGAAGAAAGGAAGCAGAGTATGGAAATGAAAGAGATTTTTATCCTGTTGTCAGAACAGCTGCCCTGCACAAGTCATTGGAGTTGTGCAGCAAAGCCATCATTGAGCTGTCATCCATCATTTCCCGCTCCCTTATGGGTCTGTCTGTAAGAGTGAACCAGAAAATTAAGATAATATTTCATTCTTCAAATTCTAGCTTCTACTCGTCTCTACAGGATGATACTCTGACCTCCCAAGAAAATACATTCTACCAACTCAGTCCTGTATTTGAGCATTGTAGCAAAGGGACTATTTTAATGGTCTGCACTAGATTTTACCCAGTGACCTATGTGACTTTTAAACCCCCAAAGGGAAGAAATTTACTCTTTTAGAATCTGTCCTATTTTAAATGTATTGTTATTTGATTGGGATTTTATATTCTGTTTTACTCAGTTGTTCAGCGCACTCTGAAACCTCTAACTTTGTTCCTCTGACCAGAGTGCAGTGAGTTCTCTCCGGGGGTATCTGTGCTGCTGCTTATCTTCCTGTGTCTCGAAGCCATCCTCTTCCTCACTTTCACAGCTGTAATGTTTGGTACGCAGATCCACTCCATCTGCAACGACGAGACGGTCAGTATCTACTGCGCCACGCAAGCTTTGTTCCTTTTAGCAGTGGAGGGATTAAATGTGCATGAAGTGAAGAAATAAGTCATAGACAATTAGACTAATTTTATGAAGTTGTTACGGTTTCATAATACTGCCTCAGCAATGTCATATCATTGGTAATCATGATAACTCATTAATTTTAATCTGTAAAAGTCACAGGAAATTCACCTAAAAGTTGTGTATCCAGCTAGCAGTGATATATTGTTTATAAAATAATCAACTGAGACATTGTCGAGGCGTATTTTTATATAGTTGTGTTTATTACTAAATTTTTTTTTAAGGTCTGAAAGGGTTAAAAAAAAAATTTAATTGCAGGAGCATTCCATTAAATGCCTTTTAGGTATAGTAGTGTATTTAATATGCAATGACTTTTATTCTATTTCTCTGCATAAATGTTTATGTTAGCATGCTAATGAGAAAGGACATGATCAACTTATTGAGAAATCTTTCACTTACTGATGGGTTCGAATGTGTTGCAGGAAATTGAACGTCTTAAAAACGAGAAACCCACTTGGGAGCGCCGCATGAGATGGGATGGCATGAAAGCTGTATTTGGGGGTTCGCCATCTTTGCTATGGTGCAATCCGTTCACAGGCCTGCGTCTGCGACGCCTAATGCTTTTGACCCACGGTCGCCGTGGTGGGTCTGAGTTTTCTGTCTGAGAAGACTGCAGACTGATGCAACTCACCAACACCTCACTGTGTCTGGTGGGGTGGGAAAAAAGGATTTCTTCTATGCCCTCTTCAACATGAACCTCCTGAGGCATCTTTCTTGAGTAGGTGACAAAACATTCTGCAGTAATGGGACCCAAGTGTATCACAATCACTACTGAGAGTCTGTGTTGTCTATCACATGCTGATGTGGATCCAACACATGTGATATTGCTTTGCACAAATCAGATGAACAACTGGATTTTATTTTGGGGCGGGGGGGGCAAAATGAGAAGCTATGTGGTTTGTGTTGTTTGGTAACGCATGCAGTACGTAACTCAAGTGAGTCTTTTATTCCCCACCATCCAAGATGCTGTTTGAACTCAACTAGTGCACCTTGGGACGCAACTTGAGTATGTTTTCTTTGCTGTGCACATGAGATTGAAGAAAAGTCTTTGAATATTTTTTTTTTTTGAGGGGTGGATCAGCAACATCTTTCATCATCACTGGAGCCACACAAGTGGGTCGAAATGGAAAGTGCTTGAATTATTTTTCTTTTGGCCCAGACAAGAGAACCACTGACAAGGGATTCACAGTCAAGGACATGCACTACTTACATGACACTTGAGGAAAAAGCCTGGTTATGGAGCACAGTGGCCATTAGAGTTTGAACTGTGCTGCATGTATAAGGCTTCATTCAGCATCTTAGTCTGGAAATGAGGCTTTAATCATCTTAACAAGCTACCATGAACACAATGCTCATTCTTATCTAGGAGCTGGCTTTTTCTATCTCTTCATCTCTGTTGTTTTTTTTTGGGGGGGGGGGTTCCTCGGGATAAAGTTGTTTAGGTTACTCGAGCTAAAAGAAATTTATTGTTCCTTTTTAAATAACTGGTGAAGCTTTATCACCATGTGCACACCTCAACAGCTGACCATGACTCACAGGAGACGACTACTGCTAGTCTTCATTTGGACAAAACGTTTTGTAATAATTGTATATGTGTATCCATTTCCATCACTCCTAAATGCTGATCAACATCTCCATATCTCTGCAATCAGTTAAACAACAGGACAACTGATGGCTGTGTTTTCATGATGAAGTGAATTAGGCTGAAGACTAAATGTTACTAAGTTTGCATTGTTTAATATATTCATGTTCTTTTTTTTTTTTTTACCTATGTGGGAAACCAGAGGGTACTTCTGTGTAGTAGGAATATTACTATATACAAAAGCAGTTGGAAAAGTCTTCATAGCATTTTAAACCCTAAAAAAAACCAACATTATAAATCCTTAAGACAGAGCCGAGTCTCAGACGTGGTCACTTTGCATGCTCCTTGGCCACCGTGTGTAACAATGATTTGAAAAGGAAGGTTTGAAACGTTAGCACAACCTCCTTTGGCTCATTGTTTGCACATTCTGATCTACTGTGCAAAGCTCCATTGTGAAGTCAGCTTGTAGATTTAAAAAGAGTGCTTTGCTGAAAAAGACTGAGGTACCAGGCTCACTATACAAGCTTTAATACGGTCTCGGGGAGCTCAGCAGGTGCTTGTGAGGCCTTTTTTCCTGTCACTCCAAAAGTGTCAGGCATGTACCATCTAATGGCAGGACAGCAGCAAACACTTTCCCAGTGTTATTAGAACACTTTGCCATGCCTTTGAAACATCAATTCAAGGGAATTTATGAGATTTTTGAAAATGTCAATTTTGTGGCAACCACTCTCCTAACTTTACTCTGCCTAGCTAATGAGTTTGTTGGCACTGGATGAATGTGGCTTTTCGAATCTGCAGTTCAGGATTTGAAGTCAAGCCAAGATGCACAGGCTGGTATTATCAAAGTATTGTCAAGTCTAGACTCTTAAAGTCTAATTTATTTGCTTGCTGAAAAATATTACTGCTGTTTGTTTTCATCTGTGGTTGTTAAGAAAAGGAACTCTGTGTTCACTGTTTACATTAAATAATATCTGATGCTCCATGGTTGTAATGTTTTGAAAAACATGCTGTCATTAGAATGGTATTTGACAGCACTGTCATCAGAAGGGTCGCAGCACTGAAAGCTAATTAATATCAGGGGATTATTTTAATGCTGGCCTCATTTCTCATTTGTATTCTGCTGGATTTCCTATATTTTCTATTTAAACATTGCTTTACTTTCATTATATATAGATCATAGCACATTCAGCAAGTCCTCAACATGCTCAAAACTGAAAACCGTTAAAAGTTAAGCTTCGTAGAAAGTAGAAAGTGAAACTTTTTATAACTGAAAGAAGTTTAAAATTTGCCAGAAAATAATACTAAAATTCCCATTGTTTAGTTTTGCATGCGTACATGTTGCTAATCATGCAGCAGCTGAATAAATGTGTTGCAGGAAATGATGACGAGTCCAATAAACTATTATGTCCTTAGATTAGAGGCAAATATCAAAAGAAATAACAGGACTAATGCAGTGTTGAACTTTAAGTTGTAGTTGTTGTGGCTACAAAAACAAAGGTAATTGCAGATATTGCTGTGTCAGATTGATATGACAATAGGACGTCCTGCTCCATGACCAAACTCTTAAACTGTCTCACATATTTTTCATACTTGGTAACAGACTCAATGAATGCTGGAAGACTACACTGATAATCTCTGCTTTCTGCTGTATGACTTTAAAAAGCTACAGTCACCACAGGAAGATGAATGTTGAAGAACATGCAAAGATGCTTAAACCAATACAACACTATTCTGTCAATGCAATGTTTTGTTTTTTTCCTCACACTAGTTGGCAGTTGAAGCAGAGTCCCGCAGAATATAAAGGATAGAGAGAATTTATCTGTTGTGTCGTAATGATTCTTAACAGGACGGGTGTTTGATCACAGATTTACCATTAATATCACCAACAGTTGTGAAAGTTTTGTGTCCTACACTCCTGAGAGAATGTTTCTTCAAGAACGAAAGTCCTTCAGCTTTATAAGCAAAGTATAAAGGTTACTATTAACAATATATAAATGGAATGTTTTATTCAAGTTTTTTTTTTTAAATTGTGTCATAATCTTATGATGTCTTATATTGTTAATGTCATACTTTTACATAATAAACTTGATTAATTTAAAGCTATACACTCGGATTAATTGCCTGTCATACTTATGCTCACGTGCTCCTGATTTGCTTGAAGCGGTTCAGCAAGTGTGAGGTTGGGCAGAATTTGGGGTGGATGTTGATTCTCATTGTACATTACGGAGTATATGTACTTAAGTCTTATGTGATGCAGATTTGGGGTGCAAATCATCTTCATCTTTCAGTTGCTTCCTTTAGGGGTTGCTCTGTCTCACCCTATCCCTCGCGTCCTCCCCTGTCACACGAACCCTCTGCATGGCCTTCATTATTACATCCTTGAACCTTCTATGTGGTCTTCTTCTTTTCCTCCTGTCTGGCAGCTCTGGATTCAGCATCCTTTGTCCAATATATTCCACACTCTCTCCATGTCCGAACCATCTCAGACTTGCTTTTCTAACGTTGTCTCCAAAATGCTCGACCTGAGCCGTCCCTCTGATATATTAATTTCTTCTCCTGTCCGTCCCGGTTGCTATCAACAAAAATCTTAACATCTCCAACTCTGGCACCTCCTGTCTTGTTGTTAGTGCCACCATCTCCAAACCACACATCATAGCAGGTCCCACTACCATCTTCTAAAACCTTCCCTTTCGCTCTTGCTGCTATCCTTCTGTCAGAAATAAATCCTGCCACTCATTTCCATCCATCCCGTGCTGCCTACACCCTTTTTCACCTCCCCTGTTCACTGTACAAAAGGTTGACCCCAGGTACATTCACTAGCTCTACATCTACTAAGCAAATCAGCAGCAAAAAATACACACTGTAATTACATAATTAAACATTTGAATTCTTCAAAGTTCAGTTCAGCTTCATTCAGAATCCCTCCCCAGAAACAGACATGAACAAAAGTGTAAATGAAAGCAATTATTTCAATGGGGGAACACCAAACTTTTAGTATTGTTGTAATGCAAGTATTAAAACTTACAGGTGTGCAGAGTAGGCAGCGAGGGAGCAAAACGCTTGCAAGGTATGAGTAATGCAGTAAAAAAAAAAAAAAACCTTTGTAAAGAGAAGTCTTTAAAAGAATAGCGCTGTCTCTTCAAGTCCATTGGGTGGCAGCATAGTATTTTCTTGCTGGTGCAACGTCGGCTCAAAGAAGAAGCGCGTTGTGATTTGTACGCTGAATTTTGACTTTCAGGCAGAACTCTTTTCAAAGTCTTAATCAATTTTTTTAAATTTTGGTATTGGACTGGCAGTCATGATTGTAGTTTCACCGATTTTTACACTTTTAAACGTTATTTGGGGATATTTATTGTCTTGGTTGAGTTTCTCTTGTGGTTCTGTACAACTGGAATGACTGAAGTGCTGCCTGAAAAGCTAAATTCGGAGAATAAAGCGCCCCTTTCTGCTTTTCGGCCAGCCTTCAAATTTTCCCCGCCTTCACCCTAAACGCCTTGCTGCTTTTCCGTTTAACTTGGCGTGAATATGGC
>VUQG01040743.1:23327-38810 GCA_015106755.1 Etia nguti
TATTGTTTTTTTTTAATCACATATTCAATTTATGCACATGATTCGTTTTTGCATTCCCTTTCACAAAAACATACAGACACCCTTTTTTGTTTTAATCAGAGACTGTAAATGAAATTATATGCTGCTATCTTGATGCTGTAAATGCATGGGCGAGTGTGTGTACACATCTTTTTTTTTTTTTTTTTTTTTTGTGGCAAAGGATGAATACATGAGCTTACTAAGCCTGAGCTAACTATTAATCAGGTTTCCCAAAATGTTGATTCTGTTCATCTGGATGTAGCATTTTCAGTGGGAGATACGTTTCATCACTCATCCAAGTGACTCACAGCCCATTGTTAATTCAGTGGGCTGGTTTCAGTTATTGTGCAAATATACTGTTTATAAGGTTGGGGAAACCTGCAGTCAGCTGAGACTGAATAAGTCACTTGGATGAGTGGCGAAACGTTTCTCCCACAGAAAACGCCACGTCCAGATGAACAGAATCAACCTTTGGGATTTACTTACCTGGATGATTGAGCATGCATCAAGACATTAATCAGGTTTGTTTCAACAAGTTATTTATTTCTGTCTTTAGATTATAATGCTTTCTATTAAGAATGGAAAATTTGAGAAAGCAGGAAAGGTACTGAACAAGTACTTTACCAAGAAGATGGATGGCAAGGTGAGTTCACTAATTAAAACATATTTTTAGTTAAGCAATATTCTGTAATTCAAGTCATTGTTTTCTCTTGGTAACTGTATTCACATTGATTGCCATTTTTAAGTTATTTACAGTGTTAAAATGAATTAATAGTTATATGAGGGGAAAAGTATGGTGCCTCATTTCTGTCATATGGAAATGAAGCCATACTTTTGACAGCTTTTTAGTTTTAACTGTAAACACCAGCAGATTATTATTCTAAATTATTGATGGTGATTCATTAAATTATTTAGGTGTCCATGCAGTGTCTTACATTACTGAAATATTTGTGTTCTGTGTAGAGAATGCTGTTCATGGGTCTCATCAGCAAGAAGAATAAAAAGCATGAAGTAATTGAGCAAATCAACTTTGCACAGTTCAAGATGGAGATGCTGGCTTTTTGTGAAAGGCTCTGGTCATCAAACGTTCCCTTTCTCGAAAAGGTATGCATGCTATACTTAATAAAGGCTTTGTAGTTTTTTTTGGGGGGGGGGGGGTTGTTTTGGTTGTTTGTTTCTACTTGGTGATCAGTAGGAAATGCTTGCCTGTGACTTGTGTTTATTCTGTTGAAAAACAATTAATAAAACATTGTGGATTTGTCTGTAACATAAAAGTTTTTACACTTATACTATATAAAAGTGTGTATTTTGTGTAATTCTACCAGGCTGCAAAACAGCTTATTCAGGAAAAAACTAAGGAACAAGACAGCAGTGCAGCTAGAGCTGATGAGCAAGCCCAACCGGTCTCCTCTTCAAGTCCACAAGTAAACATGGTCCAGTCTGTACCATGGTAAGATGTCTCTCCCTCTCAGGTGATCTGATCAAAGCTAATTAAAATAACAAATTGGCAAAAGGTTATGGATGTCATTACATCCCTCATCAGAATAGGTAAGATCCTAATAAGTACAGTTGTGCTTATCTGTGCTGAGTATTCGCACATTGTGCTCTCTTATAGTCTTAAGCTGCCCACAGTCCTCACACAAAGGCCTAGAGAGAGAAATCACTCCTCATCTGGACTGGGAATTGCAAACATGCATTACAGATGACTGTTTTAAACTTATTACAAATGAGAAATGTGGTCTTAGTTTCTTCATTACTCGGAGCAGAACCAGTGAAAGTTATTTCAATGCTGAAATTCAGTACTAATTCCATTAATATGTTGCACACTCTGTATCTACCCCTTGTCAATGCTGGGCAGCATAATAGCAGTAGAGAATGGTTGCAGCTTGGAAATCAACACAAATTTCCACTTTTTGTTATTTACTGTTGTTGTTTTATGATATTTTCATGAGTACTGGATTCAGCAAATCATATAAGGTTTAGAAGCAATTAGGTCCCTTAGTTATTACCTTTAAAAATACACAAAATAAATCAATATAATCCTAAATCGTTTTCAATAATAATTTGCTCTGTTGGCCACTTGAGTACAGTGAATGCATTGACATGTACATGGAACCAGTTTGAAATGATGTGAGCCTTGTCACACAGCACGTTATACTGCTGGAGGTGGCCGTCAGAGTGTATATTTGGGCCATAAAGAGATGGACATGATCAGCAACAGTACTCGGGAAGCCTGTGGCATTTAAACAATGATCAGCTGGTACTAAGGGGCACAAGTGTGCCAGCAAAAAATATTCCCCCACACCATTACACTACCATCTTCTCCATACATTGGTTGTACTGAGTGATTACTGTTGAATCCCTGTTGGCTCAAAGCAATCTCCCCATTTTCTTCTGAATTTTAGCAGGTTGTCTTGACCATGTCTACATGCCTAAATGCAAAGTGCTATCATGTGACTGGCTGACTAGATATTAGCGTTGACTAGATATTGGCGTTAACAAGCTGGTGAACAGGTGGCCAGTTAGTGTGAATATGTTAAATCTGTGGTGAGACATCACTTTTCAGCCCCTTTTCCTTGTCTGTATCTTAATTTCCAGCAAGCATTCAACTATCCAGAGGTTCAGGCTAGAATCAGCCTACAAAGCCTTGGCTACAGGTTTAAATGAGAGAACGTTTTCTCAGCTGGAGGAAGAAGTGGAGACAGAGGACCAGGAAAGCGAGCATCTATGTCTGCAACTTTCACCTGATCCTAAAATGGACACCAATTTAGACTTTGAGAAGGAAATGTTATTTCAGAGAGACTCTAGCAGCCCCATGGAAGCTTCACCAGCAGACCAACCACCACAACCAGATGCTGTTCCTCAAACTCAGGAAAGTTCGCTCTCAAAGACAACCTCTGTGCCATGGAACAGACAGCTTTACACTCTGTCACGGCTGGTGATGGAACCAGATAGTCAGGCAAGTTCACAGTGCTCAAAGGTTTCAGAGGAACTAGAGACTGAGGCCAGATTAGAAGAGGCACCACAGACACTGGCTCTGTCAGATAAAAGAGACTCGCAGTGCCCAGTTACTGACCAAGAAGTTTCCATACCAGCGCCAAAACGCCACAGAAGGACCAACAGAATTTACAGCAGGTACTTATATTTGTTTTGTTTTTGTTTTTGTTTTCCAGAAAAATGGTTATTACTTACCATTTTCTTACAAGGTTGTAAAGTTTGGCATTTTATTTTAGGCAAGGTTACTTATAGTATTGTTTAATCAGTGTATGGGATTCAAACTTTTTTTTTTGGTTTACAGAGTTTCAACTAGTTTTGCGGAGTTGTCAGCAGAGAGTGAAGAGGACTCTCCTCATTCTGTGGCCGGCACAGCAGTTCATGGTGTGAAACGTCATAACCTGTCCAATAGTTCACTGAGCAGGTAAAATATTAGAACTCTTAACAATAACCAGAAAGCCTTAACCATCGTTAGAGCAAAGGATGCATCAATGTATTGTCAGTTTGTTTGTAATTATTTACTGTGTCTCCTTGTTTTAAGCTAGCTCAATATTAGTGGTAATAAAAGTTACTCAGGTCAACTTACGCTTAACAATAAACTAGTTAAAGCAGCCATTATACTCTGTTGCGCATGGTGACTCAGACAACTGTCCACACAATGAATGAATAGTCATTCCTGTTTTAGTTCTTTGAAGTCTGACTGAAGGGTGTGTGCGTAGTTGATGTTCTGTCATGTATTGTTTTCACAGACATGTCCAGACAGTCACAAATAATTGTCAGGCATATGGATGTCAGCACAGAGCTTCATGAAATTTATGTAACTCCAAACCAACAGTGTGTAGTAAAACACATGAGACATGAAGCCAAGAACTCTAAACTATCCTCACTCTCTTATGTTTCCCCCTCCTCCCTAATTTGGAGGTTCAGTGCTAGTGAACAGGACTTGCTTTCAAAGAGAATTCAAATTACGCTCCTGTGTATATGATGATATCATTTAGTCAATAGTAATTGTTTTTTTTAATTAAAATTACTCTTTGTTCTATTACTTTGGTGCTTAAAAACACAGATATTAAACACTACAGATAAACAGTATAGTATCTTTCAGATCTCCAGTCAGAGCAAATGTCACCTTATGAAGATAATAGTCTAACAGTCTAACTCTTGTCTAACAGAAACATGAACAAGTCAAAACAGTCGTCATCAGACAGTGAAGGAGAACCACAGAAGCTCTCAGAGCCTTCAGTGAAGGTCTCCCCCAGTCTTTTACCTCTTCACCCTGTTCCTCAGACAAGCTCCACTCCTCACAAGGATTCTGCTCAACTCAACAACAATTCCTATTCAAAGAAGTGAGTAGAGATTACACCAGTAGCTTTGGCTATTAATAGATAAGACTTCATATGTTCAAGTATTCATCTCGAGTCTAAGATAAGTGATTTACTTTGATTTTTTTTTTTTAATTCACACACTTTTTCAACGCCACAAAGATAACAGCAGTGAAATTACAGATGGGGAACACTAACTTGTTAAATACTTTATCAAGCATGGCAGGTCCATATGTAGAACTTCACGTTATAGAGGCTTTAATTTATATTTTCATACATATATTTTCATCATCTGACATCCTTGAGACGTGCAAAAGACTAAGATTAGCTTGGAAAAAGGAAAAACATGGAAGAACTAGCTTCATCAGAGACCCATGTAAGTTTACTGAAGACAACAAAGAAAGCCCTGGAAGAGCACCTTGGAAAATTCCCTCTGACCCTGTAAAGTCAAGAAGCATCTCCATCATCAAAGGAAAGCTCTCCAACCTAAGGTTCTCAATTGACAAAGAACAAAAAGCAATGATATCTGAGAAATCCAGCAAAAGATGCTATGATGCAAATCTCAGACCGTGAACAGGTCAAGCAACTCAAGCAGGATGCTTGTAGGGACCTCAAGAAAATTGATCACTCCATGCTCAAAGCTTTAGGCCTTAAAGTTTGGCTTGCTGCCTCATGTACATTTTCTCAAAAGTGACTTATAAATTTACAAAACCTCTTAATTTAAAGCTGGTTAACAGCTTTGTGGCATCATTGACTCTTCTTTGTACTCTCCTTTCTCTTCCCAGATCTAATGAGACTCATTTTTCTTCTATTGCATTGCTTCATATTCTTAAATCTCTGTATCTGCATCATGCTTTAAGGCCTGATTCTTTTTGCAATGAATAGTGTACCCCCCCCACATACCTATTTTGTTTTTTATTAAGAAGTTATTTATTAAAACATTTATAGTCAGTGCTTTTAAGCTCAGGACATTATTGGTAGCCAATGAAGAAACACAGACACTGCTCACTTAATACCACAGTGTACAAGTTTAAACCCGATAACAGCTTAAGGCATTAGTGATGATTTAGCATTTTGCAGTTAAAGTTTTTCTCTACAAGTACATTTTGCTGTTCCTTTTTATGAAACCTGCCTGTTTAACTTCAGAAATAAAGAGTAAAACATCATTTTAATCATCAATCACTCAAAACAGATTGTTCCTTTTACAGAATATCACTGACTTTTTTCTCATTTTGCAGAAAGTCAAAAAAGTCAATACGGTTATCGTCAGACAGCGAGGAAGACCCAAAGGAGCCTGTGACCTCCAAGAAAACTCCAGTACAAAAGCCTCATAAGCAACTGTCCAGTGATCCTGTGGACAATCAAGTGTAACTACAGAATCTTGTATTTTATATCGGCGCTCTAGATGACTAATTAATGATTTGATATTTGACCAGTTTTATTTACTTTTACAGGAATCAAGATGATATGGATGACATCCATATCACAGACTCTTCAATGGAGAGCTCGCCAAGCCAGTTCCCTTCTCACCCCATCCCACAAACAAGCTCCACTCCTCACAAGGACTCTGCTCAAAAGAACGTCGCTTCCGTTTCAAACTGGTTAGTAAACACCAGTAAGTCTGAGAAAGTAACAAGAGGACTGTAATATGTTAAAATGTAATATTTTAAATGCTTTATCATTTTGATTGGTGCACATTTTGATTTGGTTTGAAGGTGTGAAGTTCCAGTCTATGATGATTTAGGGTGCCATGTCATCTGCTAGTGCAGGTGGCAATTGGTCTGCTGTGTTTTATTAAGCACGAAGTACACAAAGCAGGCTCTTACCAGGACATTTTAGACCAGTCTGTGCTTCCATCTGGAGATGCTGGTTTTCCTTTCCCAACAAGACTCAGCACCTGTCTACAGTGCCGAAGCTAGTAGCTCTACGTACTTCTGATCATGAGCCAAAAAAATACCCAAAAGCTGAAAACTGTTGTCAGAGCAACCTGAGCTTTGATAACATTTCAGCAGTTACTCAAGCTAATTGCCTCCATGCCACGCCACACTGATGCAGCATCTAATAGCAAAGGAGTCCCAATCAAGTGTTTGATTTATAAGTGAAAACCCAGTATAAAAATAATATACTGGATATTTCTGTTTTTAACAATCTGAGATGCTGGATTTCTGATTTTTATGAGCTATTTTTTCTTTTTTTTTTTTTTTTTTTTTTTAATATGCACTAGACATTAACTGAAGATATTTAAATGTGTGATTATGTGCGATTAAGTAAACACACACCAGTATTCCTTCCAGCATATCCGATTAATAGCCCTAATCACTTTAAATTTTTTTAAATTTTCTTTTGTACTTGTGCTTAATCATTTTGCCAAACAAAAACACACTCTGGCTCTTATTCACAGGAAGCAACAGTACCGTAATGCAAAGGAGAGCAAGGACGTATGGCCCGATGAAGAATCGTATTTTACCTCCAAAAAGAGAAGTAATAGTTCATTCAATATGCAACTTGAATTCACAGAGTTTGGATTATGGGGATCAAGTAATTTTATTTGTTTTATTTTTTTTTTTTTATTCCCACAAAGGCTTAGACATGAGCACCATTTCAAATTCAGGCCAAAGGAAAAGAGTAAGTATAGCAAAACATGCTTCAAAGCTAACTACTCACTTTACTTTCCTGTGGATATTTGTATTTAAATGCCTTTGTCACATAAATGTGTGAATTATTCCATAAGGAGAACTCCTTGTTCAATATCACACAGTAATTTGCTGCTTTTCCTTTTGTTGCTATCATACAAATTTAAGTTCCTGTGTCAAAAACACTGCATGTTTAGTCACTTGCACAGGTATTACAACTTGAACTAAAATGCTGTCATTTTTAGATTTCCCACAGTGGCAAATGGCTAACTGACATGTTTTTACTGTGTTGCAGAAATGGACAGAGAGTGAGACGCAGAAGTTAAAAGACGGGGTCAAAAAATTTGGAGAGGGCAACTGGAGTAAGATAAAGGCATATTACAACTTCAAAGATCGAACAAATGTCAACCTGAAGGACAGGTGGAGGACAATGAAAAAGTCAAATATCGTCTGACTCACCAAAGCCTATGTCATTTTATCCCCATCTCCATTTATTTATTTTGGTTTCCTTAACAAGTTATTGATAATTTTAAGAGCCACTTTACAGGTTTAGTAAATGTTCAATGTTTGTGGCTCAAAGTTTGTTTCTTTTTGAGGATGGGATAAAAGAAATTGCAGTAATCGTGACTATTGTAGTTTCTCTGCAGCCCTAAAAAACGAACACACTCGTTAAATTGATACAGAGATGGGAATAGCTTTAAAAGTCAGTAAGTTCTCAGTCTTATGATCTCAGAAAAGCAGAACAGACCTTTAATTAAAGATATGAAAACTGCAAAATATCCATAACTAAGATCTACCGGTACCTTTTTCCCCACATAAACTATTTGTAAAAAAAAAAAAAAAATTAAATTTAAATGATACAGAGATGTGGATTTATTTCAAGATTCAAGTTACAAAAAACATGCACACAAAAACAAAGCCCTTCTCATTTAATACAACAGGGAGGGGACATTCTGGAAATTCTGCAAATGGCAGAAGTGAGTCAATAGACAGATGGTTTTATTCTCTGGACTGTAGGGAAGTGTTCCAGGTATAACTGCTGCTCTTGAAGTAATCACTTTGATTAGATCATGTCACTATAAAATATTTAGCAGCTAAAAGCTGAACATTTGACTTTGAGTGAGTTTTACTGAAAAAATAAAAAGTTTGACAGTCCACTTGTTTCTGCATCTTTATGTTAATGTTTCCTCATTTCTTATGAACTCGCCGACATCAGCCTGGTGGAACACAACAATAGACATGGGGTCCACTCTCCGACACTCCTGCGTAGACTTGGCCGCCACACCAAAACCCTGAAGATTAAGACAAACAGCCAGCCTATTAGTCCCTGTAGTCATATAACCTTAAGTTAATCAGGTATTAACCTCTTTTTAGTACATGAGTGGATCTATCCAATACCCTATTGTGAATACACGGCACTGAGGAAAACAAAACATCTGCATAATATGTGCTTTGTTTCCCAGCATGAGTGTTACCAGCAGGAATATGTGTCTTTGTAGTACTGTGAACACTGTCCATAACAGTGTGACAAGAAGAGTAACCTTTAAAGGACTTACCAGAGGCACATCTGCCATGGAGTAAACCACAACTCCCTGATACTGCATAGTGTTCTCAGTGATTCTGCCAAGGCCAGATTTTAGCACGTGGTTCCCATACAGGAAAGACTGCTCTGTTCCAGGTTTCACCCACACCTTAAACTGAATACATGACAGTTTCAAGTTATTCATACATGAATGAATGAGTCTAATATGACAGCACAGATTAAAAGCTTGAACAATTAAAAGCCTAGAATTTCTAAGCACAAATACAGCTACTTCCCACTTGTTCTCATAATATTTATAAACGACTTAATACAGGTTCTCGCAATTTTAGGGTCTTCAAAAAGCAAAAAAAGACATTCGGCAAAGTACCCATGTAACTAAGATATGAAACGGGCAGATGTATGCACAGATACGCATCTTCTCACACATGAACTTCCATTTGTTGAAAAAAAGATGTGTTTTTTTTTTAGTGTATGTCAAGCCTGATGCAATGAGATGGGGAAAATTTAATAACAGACATTTTCTGTTTACAAGTATAAACCAACTGTTGTGCAGCACCATTTTTCATGCAGTAAATCTGTAATAGCACACAGGATTGCACATGAGCCTGAAAATCATCTCCAGTGTTTCCCAGCTAAGAACAATGATTTTATTTCTGACTGAATATTCTGATTCTCCACCTGTATAGTAAACAGCTGTTTATACAGGTGAAAAACAGTTTCTACCCGTCATGTGTCACTGATCCTAAAAGCTGGTAATACTCACTCCACTACTTTACACTTTTCCTGTAACCTTTTCAAAACCCTTCTGGAAGATGATCTAGTGGCATAATTCAGATTGAGTCTCTACTGCAGAGGACTTTAGTAACACTCGTATTTTTTGGTTTCCTCCGTCTTATTTAAGCCCCTGTTGGTATACTGATGGGAGGGAATGACTTGGCTGTGTGTTGTTTATAGTCACCTTTGCATATGGAGCAAGGAAATCCAGGGCTGTGATGTGCAGGCGGAACTTCTTGGTCTTTGTAAACTTCCCAAAACACGTACCCACTGACATGAGTTTGTCCCGGGAAAAGTTGGTGGCCAGCTTTAGAATTTTCTCACTGTGGACAAAAAACCAAACGCCTTAATCCTTCCATGTACTGACAGGTACCCAAAATGCGCGTTAATTAACCAAAATTACCTCATGTAGTAGACTCTGTCATGGTGTAGCCTGAAACAGTAAACGCCGTCTGGTCGGTCCACTAGAAGTTTTATGTTTTCACCAATGCTGTTACAAGAGAAAACACATGGATCACACACACAATTACAGCATGAGCTAACGGGCTTACTGAACGTGTTGGTATAATTTGAACCTTTACAGGCTAACATGGCGCAGAAACCGTTCACTCACTATTTAGATAACTTCTCGAACATCGTTTTGGTCTCTTCTTCTGTTAGCGGCCTCATATTTACTATTTAAATCCTTATTATTAGCAACGGATAAACGTATATCCTATGAGAAAAAAACGTGGGTCAACGCGGAAGTAGTAATGCTTTAAAACGGAAGTTGTATGACGTAACAGTGACCACAGTTCCTGGTTTTTTGCCTCCTTTAGCGTTCAGTCGGACGGACGTGTTTTTTTCCTCCGGTAAACCGGTCGCCATCTGGTAAGTTTTGTCATACAAAATAATTACAATTCACAAAGAAATCTTGAAAGAGTAGTTGGTTCTAATTGCGAAAACCAGCAATTGTTTCAGCTTTTGTTTTAATTAACAACTGAAGTCACAGCTTCCGAAAATGGGCTGAGTTAGCTCCGACAGCTAGCTGTCAGTGGAAAAAAACACAGACCCGCGGCTATCAGCGAGCCCGTGAACGTTAGCTGGAGAGCTAGCTGTATTAGCATGTGATAGAGCTAACACCCCGATTTACTAAAGCAGTTCAGTTCTAATCAACGCCGACGCCCCGGCACAGCAGCAGTACATGTGTTGAACTGCACCCAGCTGCGAGCTGTGTTGAGACTGGTCATGTAAAGCGTCTTTGCCGCAGCGGGGCGAAGTTACATAACGCTCATTTGTTTGTAAATACCGATTACGTTCCATTAATCCAAGATCACAGGCAGAGTTGGTAATCCTTAAAGGATGTCAGATGTGGTTAAAATCATCATTAAACACGTCTGCGCTCATTTTACGACTCTTGATAATAGGATTCAGTTGCACTGAGTGTCAGCGGTGTATAGCGTCAGCTGCAGACTGGGAAATGCACTCTGTCAGCGAGCACTTCGCTTTTGGCAGATCATTTGATCCTCCTGTCTCCTCTTGTTTGATAGCCAGAAGGCCTTCTACTGTGTCTTTCCGAGGCACCGACCAAAAAAAAAGGCATTCACGGATGACATTTCGAAATATGTGGTAACACTAATATTTGATTATATCAACCTGTTTTTGTTTTTTTGTTTGTTTTTTTGCGTTTGTTTGTTTTCGTTTTTTAAATTGTTTTGTTCGACTTGTTTGCTCGTTTCAGTGTAAATGTTTTTATTGTTTTTAATCTTTTCATGTTTGGTATTAATTATTTTGAGTATTAGTTTAGTCTTTTGTGGCTGATATTTGGACAGGAGTTGCAATACAAACACAGCACTCTGTAAAGGGAGTTGGCTCACTTTGAGAGAGTCATCCAAAACACAACGCCTACCCACCCTAGTTGTGTTGACACACTTGACTAAATTTGGCAAAGACTGATGATGATTTTAAGGTAATTTAAACTTAAATATACACCCAGCTTTAATTAACTATAATAAGTTTGTGGATCGTATATGTTTAACTGCATTTTCTTTGATCCTTGTAAACAAATTAGATTAGTGATAATCCCACAAGTTTCTTACAGCATTTATCCCTTTTAAGTACTTCTAAAAGTACTTGTATTTTTTTCCTAGCATTTGCCAGTATAGCAACATTCACCATACTGATATCTTTAAATAAAAATTGTCATCCAACACCACATTGATGGCCACATTGTGCTTCCAAAATCAAATTTCTTTCCTTCATTGCAGAATTAAGTCATATTTTGAACAAGTACACTACAGTGAAGGCAGTTTTATTATTTTTTTATTTATGTATTTTTCCAAATGGTGCTCCACATCTTCCCTGCTGCTGCCCTATTAGTGAAATAAGCCTCTAGACGATTTCAAGTCCGCAGGGATGTTAATTAAAATGGAAAGCTTATCAAGGCGTCGGAGCTAATAACAGCCTGTTGAAAACTGAAACACCGGCTGTTCGTTTAACCTCACAGCCCAAGGTTAGATTCAGGTATTAAGTTATTTACCACCAGAGATTAACCACAAAAGGGAAAGTGACAGTGATCCCCTGGACAGCTTGTTGAAATAGAGGGAACACTCTGGCCCCATTTCTTTTTCTTAAGACTTGTTACAAGAGAAGTTAAAATTTGAATATGGTGAACTTATTTGGTTAGCTTTCTGTTTTTAACCTTCTGACGTAAATGTTTCACCATGCCTCATATACAGTATGTGTTTTTGACAGTAGTTCACTCGTATGATAAAAAACAATCTTAGAATAGCTCATCAGCCATGAGGTGGTATCCTCATACGAAGAGTGGCAAGCTTCCAAGAAAGGAATTTTTAAATATTGTTTTCACTCAGAAGTCACTTCTCGTAAAAGTAAGGCCAGGGAACTATTAGCTATGGGGAACATGAGCAGCCGAAACCTGCTGATACACACCGAAATATATCAGCAATTGATTGAGATTTGTTTTTTTAATTTCCTTTCCTTTGTTAACGTGTCAGCAGGTGTGTGGTGCTCTGAAGTGGGACAAGACTTTTCGTGCCAACGGTTTACACCCAAGAAGCCACTGGCCTGTGTCTGTCATCAGTTTCCGGCGTGTGTTTGTGGCTCTGGTAACACGGAACAGGAAGACGGGCGTAGAGACGTCTGAACAGAGAGAGGAAACTGCTGTGGCTTCTTCGTTGGCCTCAGAATGACTGAGTTCTGGGTTTGTTTCAGTTGCTGCATTGCAGAGCAGCCACAGCCTGTGAGTATGAAATTTGCAAGAAGAACTGATTTATTTAATTTAAGCTGCCTTGCTTTTAAAAGTTTTTAATTTGAATATAGATTAACAAAGTAGCATTCATCCAGTTAAACACACGCTGGCAAAAAACACTTTAAATATATTTGCTAAAGGTTATCTGTTGGCAGATAGACAGTCTGGTTATAATAGGGAACTGTTTGATGTCACAATAATAACCCCTGTCCTGCTGTGGCAAAACTAAGTTGTTGAGCCCTTTGGAATGATCATGAGTAATGTATCGATTACTCAGCATATGTGGTTTACTGCTCAACTGATTCACAGTTAAAGACAAAAGCATGTGGACTATAGACCTTTGTACATTTCCTGTCGTTATTAAACTCCCTAAGTAATTGTTCTCATGGAAGGCTTTAAAATTTAAATTAACTTCTGAGTTTAGAATCTACTTTAGAAACAAAAACTTCAATCAGAAGTTTCTTGTAGCTGCTCATAAGACGGGCACAGTGATTGGGAGGGAATTTGGATCATTCCTCACTGAAAAAGTGTTTGTTATTATATCTGCTATATCTGGGATTACTTGATATAACATTGAAGCTATCTAGGTCATGCCACAGTGTCTAAATTGGTTTTAGGCCCAGACTACAAAACCTGGTTTTCTTCCTTTAAAAAGCAAACCCAAAAAATAACCCTCTCTTGTTTATTTACTTGTGTGCTGTCACACGATCTGTCATCACTTTTTGTTCAAGGACTGCTGCCCAGATATCGTTCTGTAACGTTTTGTAATGCAGTTATGAATTTATTGCTACCTTTGTGAATGTAAGGTGTCGCGGGCCTGAGCCATAAAAGCTGCTCAAGATAAGCGGGATTTATAGCCTCGCAAATGTGTCCGTCTGCATACAGTTTTCAGTCAGAGAAGGGAGACCGGTTTACACCCACGCAAGAAGCACTGCTGTGCAGTCCTTCGAGATCCTGACTGCGTCTCGCTGGAATCGGATGACGTATGCGACTGCCAAATGTTGATTGGTTGATAAGTGGGCCAGAAAAGAGCAGGGAGCAGTAGCGGGGTTCAACGGGAATAGGAGAACTGCGAAAAAAAACGTCAAAGATCAAAAAATAATGTATGAAAAGTACAGACAGTGACTGCAGTGACAGTTTTCATTGTTTTTAATACTCTGTTTCACTTCAGCTTTTTGTGATTTATAACCTCTTTCTTCTTTGTGGCTGGCTCATAGACCAACAACAACATGAGCAAGAGTGGTCCACAGACTGTTTGTAGCACAGACAGTCAGGCCCTGGAACAGAGTGGACAGATAACATGCTCACTCTGCTCGACCATAAATCCCACTGTACTTTCTGCACCATGTTTTTATGGATGGTGTTTTGGTGTCTGCTTGCCAGGACTCTTTTGTTTCCCTCTAAACGTAGCACTGCACATTTTGGCGGGTTTGTTTTCTTTTTTGTTTGTTCACATTTGTCTTATTTGCCCACAGAATAGTTTAAGAATCTTCACAGTGAAGTATTCACATAGGTTTAGTTTTTCCAGGCTGGACTGAGTGTGATTAATCGGTGTCCATTATAGAAATTCAAGACTTTTCCCTGTAAGTTTAGTAACACTGGATTGACGAAACAGATTCAGTAAAACTTTATTACTTTGGTAGTGAACTGTTTGCTAACAGATAAGATAACACAAATTATCAGTTTTTACCTTTGTCTCAGTGCAGATCCACTACATTTCAAACAAAGGTTTAGAAAGTAAACTGATAAGTGTTTAGGTTCTGACTCAAACATGCTCTATTCAGTCCTCAGTGATAGTAATATTTGCTTTAATGTATGTAGTATGGTAAGTCTACTTGTGATATGAGTTTTTAAATAAAGATTTATGCTACTTTCCAGAAACGGCGGCGAAGGATTGATCGCTCCATGATTGGAGAGCCGACAAACTTTGTTCATACCACACATGTAGGCTCAGGGGACATGGGCCTGGGTTTGGCATCAGTAAGTTGTTGTTTTTGTTTGTTTGTTTTCACTGAATTTTCAAGCATATGTTTTCAGCCAACTAACATTTATATATTTCTATAGGTCGACCTAGTTCAGGCCCAGATGAAATCTAAAGGAGGATACGCGCACACAAGTTCTGAAGGTTCGCAGTTGTAACGAGGTGAGAGATGTCTTGATATCCCTTAGTGAAACTGACATTAACCACACATTTTTCACTACCCCAAAGCTACACAAACATGGCTTCATCTTGTTTTCATGCAGCCAGAGCTGACTTATAAAAGGTCAAGTTTGTTTTTGAGTGAATTTTCTTTTTTCCCTAGCAAAAGCACCTCTGTCTTCCACACCATGTTAAGCTCATCCTATAGTTTTAATAATAGATTACGAATATCAATATCATATAGGATGTGTGAAATTCTAGACTTGGGGCTCTAGCCATAACTCAGTGATGGAAACAGTCACGAGAACTTTGACACTATCTTATAAACCTCAAAAGTTCCCGTGTTGACTCCACCCATGCACTGTCAAAAACAAATGATGGCAAATCAAGCCTGCACACAACAGCAGGCTTGCCTTATGTGGCTTTGAGAGGAAATGGGAGAAATGCTATGAAGCACATATTTACACTGTACTGTGCATGGTATTGTTTTGCTGATTACCTCTCCAACTGTCTTTGTGAGTGTGACTCAGCTGTCAGTGTAATGACAGTGTAATTGTGCCAAAGTCTATTTTAAAAAAAAAAGAGAGAAAAAAAAGTCTTTATTGTATAAAAATTACATTTTTTTTTTTTCTCCTGACTTTACTGAATTATACTTTTTTTTTTTTTTTTTTTTTAAACTTTTTTTTTTAAACTTTTTTTTTTTTTTTTTTTTTTTTATTTTTTTTTTTTTTTCCATTCCTTTTTTTTTTTTTTTTTTTTTTTTTAATGAAAGCACTGCTATCCATTTGCTGCCATACTGTTGCACTGTA
>VUQG01040749.1:0-19068 GCA_015106755.1 Etia nguti
ATTAGTATATGTGAGGGGGCAAACTCCTCAAGATGGGTGGTGACCATGGTGGCAATTTAGAAGTCGGCCATCTTGGACACAACTTTTGTTTTTTCAATAGGAAGAGGGCCATGTGACACATCAAACTTATTGGTAATGTCACAAGAAAAACAATGGTGTGCTTGGTTTCAACGTAACTTTATTCTTTCATGAGTTATTTACAAGTTTCTCTTTGTTCACAGCCATTGACATGTCGAAGAGGTTAACACGTGAGGAGCGGATCGAAATTGTGTTGATATCTGGTGAACGCAGTAACCGGGTCATTGCAGCAGATTTCAATGCAAGACACCCTACGACACCACCCAATTTCGATCCGCTCCTTCAAGAAGTAAAGTTTTGTACACTAATTATTTTCAAGTATGTATCAACTATGTATTTTTGTGAGATTTAAAAAAATAAAAGTATATAACAAATCTGCCTTCAAACGGCTGAAGCCGTTTATATAATCTAGGACGTCCGCTCCTATTAGAGATGTCCATTTCAAAGCTCTACACAGCAGAGATAAGGAAGCAACTCTAGCACAGTCATAACTCAGTTGATATTTTAAGTGTCCCTCACCTTTCTGGGATCCTTGGGATTTTTATCCTGTAGGTGCCCGAAGGAATACTGTGGCCAGTTTTGTTCGTGACGTTGATACATTATTAATATTACAGAAGGGGAGCATGGGAAATCGTTTCTGGCCAGATTGCATTTGATCAATATCCTCAAAGGGCAGAAGCCTCATTAATCTAAAACTTACTTCACATTAGCACAACTGTCCAATTCAGACAACTCTTTACTCAAACTCACTAGCCACTCAGATCCAGGAATACTGGGACCTGTTTTGTTAACAACTTGATATCGATAAATAACAGAGCATTATTCAGTTTTGGGTTTGTTTGTTTGGCTTTTTTTGGACAACAGAAATGGGTGAAAAAAAATTCTCCTAAATTTATGCATTTATACACTCAGGATTAAAAAGAGGACAATTTTTCTTGTTATGTCTTATTTTTCATTAAACTGGGACTTTGTGTCCTACTTAAAGAGATGGAATGGGGAATTTATTGATATTCTGTGGTACCTTACAATAATAAATCAGTAAGTAGTTGTTTTATAGCTTTAAGACATGATAAATGAAAGGGGTAAATGACATGAATATAGTATTTTAAAAGAAAATGTAAAAAATAGCATACATTTGTAAATTGTGAGATAAAACTAACAAAACTAAACATAAATACTAAAAGTCAAACTGAAATCATTTAACTGCCAATTGAAAGAAAAATAATCAAACTACTTTATAATCAGTTAATCTTTTAAGTAATTTCTAGAGCAAACATGCAGGATATGCTGCGTGACATGTTCACTAACTGTCGTTGAGCTTTTGATGACTAATCAAGTCAAACAAGCAATATGAAAACTTTACTCTGAGTTATAGGAAACAATGTTCAATCTTAAAACATTTTAAATACCGCAAAATTAATTAATATCCTAATTACTTTAGAAAACAATTAGTGGACTAATTGCTAAAGACATAGGTTAACTGAAGTCTCTTTTTAAGCAGTGTATCACGCATGCTGAGAGTTGACACTCCGTGTGTTACCCATAGGTATTTAAGGACGTGCCAGTGGATGCACTATATTATCTTCCTATGGACAGGCTAATCCATTATCAGTCTTCTTGCAGCAAGAGTGAAACGCTCGTATTAGGGCAACTGTGCGTTCAGAGGCATCATTCAGGACAATGAGCTATAGCAAGAGAGTGACAAGTTAGAAAAATGTCCCCACTTTTCAGGCTGTACAAATGACGTTTGGCCACGATAACTCACAACTGGACACTTCATTTCAAGTTGGGAGCTAGCTGGCCAGTCAAAAGCTATTATACCATCTTCTTTATTTGTGGTCCACGGTTTTGGTAGTGGGACCATCAAATAAATACTGCTAAAATGCCACTTCAGTCAAAAATATTGGCCAATTCTTTCTCTTTCGTGACTGGGTCCGGATGACAACCTGTTTCTGATGGTATAAACCTTTAAGAGTGAGGTGGTGGGTATGATGGCATCCATCATACTCAACAACACCATGAGTTGGTGCTGGATACATATGCAAGTGAATGAGACTGACCAATGCTGCCAGTCTCTTGTAGCCTTTCTTTGAGCACAACAGTCAAATGAATTGATTACCAATTTATCATTGGGGGAATTGCTTGCTTAGAGGAATAATCACTCAGCGATAAAGAAGAAATGGCTATGAATACATTTCAAGGATGACAATCTTTGAGGAGTAATAGTATAATTTGTCACTTGTGACAGTCTATTTGATTGTTCTGGATATTTCAGCTCAGTGGAATATTGGACAGAATCACTCCAGTTTGTGAGATTTGGGCTAAGATGTGTGTGAATTTGTTGAGAGGTGCTTTAATACGGTAATAAGGGAGTCAGAAGAACACGCTTAGACTTCCTAAGGTGGCAGCGGCTTTATCACGCATCGCCTCATAAAGTCCCATCATATCTGTTCGCCACTATTATCAAATGGGTGTTTAGTGTGCTTTTGTGTGCCTGTGTGTGGGTGTGTGAAAGAGAGAACACCAGAATGAGTGAAAGGCCTCAATTGTGTCCGCAAGCTGTGGGTGATGACATTAAGACACAAAAGGATCAGCACAAAACGTGAGTTGATCCCAGCTCAAGGCGAAAATACTGTAGGATCACAAAGATTTTTGAGGTTTTGTAAGAAAAATAAGCCCATCCTCCCCACTGAACTGAAACATTTCTCTTTTTGTTCATATTCTCTCCTGCAGCCCAGGCAGCTGTGGTCAAACTTAGGTCAATAAAATGTCTGTCTGTCCATTGAGTTGCCACATTTATCAAAAGATGAAAGTTTGTCTTTAAAGGAGAGATAGAATTCAGTGAGGAGAAAGTGGGACCTTTCTGTGAGGCATGCAGGAAATTAATCAAGGAAATGGGGTTTTTGGTGTGCCTATATCAAATCTAATCTATCCTTTGTCCACATGTAGCTAGCTCCAAGCCTCACCAATCAAGAGCGACACGCTGGTTTTATGAAAAGCCACTTGTTCCCTGCATAATTGGGGGGTCTCACTGCTGAGTTAAATGGGCGGTGGAGGTGGAGGGAGAGGCAGTCTTGTTTGCCCATGTAAAGTGTGATCCAGATAATAGCATTCTCATCAAAGGCGGCAATTACATTCATTACAACAGCGCAAGGCGCGCCTGCAAGGAAATTAAGTGGTGAGAGGAAAGAAAAGCTTAATATATACCTCCTTTATCCTATCCCCCACCTCTTAGTTCTTTTTCAAATGTTCCACGTGGAGCAGGAGACCTCAAGAAAGAAACAGTCTCAGTAGAAGAAGAATAAATCTCGTCAAAGTCCCCCTTCACCTTTCTCCCTCCAAGAGGCTCCCGTCTACCGTTACTATGGCTGCACTTGTCTAGGATTAAAAAGCTTTTCCAGAAGGGTGATCTCTAATGCACCTCTTACACAAGCCCAACAAATGACACCAAGTCTTAAAAAACTGGTCAAGGCCTTCTCTAAATTAAATTCCAATTTCTTTCAGGAGAGGAAGAGCAAATTAATTGTCCCGTGTGGCATTAAACCACAAACAGCCTGTAAATCAAGCGGTTAAGAGGAGAAGGGAACCTTTTCATTCAGGCTTTTTAAATGTGAATCAGAGCAAGTGGATAACACTGCAGCCTTCTCAAAGGCAGGTGTTATCCCAGCGCTCATTTTACATGTGGCAGACTGTGTATATTCAAACTCACTCATATAAATTAGATTAGCCATGTAAAGGCTTTGAGTTCAAGTCAGACCTTTAGAAAATGTTAAGTATATGAGTGATTGTGATTCAAATAGACCTAAATTTTGAAGTAGACTCTATTAGAAATTGTGTCTGTTTATATTATGTTTGACAGTAAACTTCAGCACATCCTTTTACATTGGAAAGTCATATAAAGTCACATAGCAAGTGTAAATGTAAGTCCAAATAAGCTCTATTAGAGTAGTACCTGCTGTCAGTCTTATAATACATTGCTCACTGTTGAGCATGTCATTAATGCAAAATTAAGTTTGAACCTTAAGTATTTTTAGGCTTAATAAATAACACCTTCAAATTGAATGGCCACATTGGTTCTAACTTCAGGAAATGTTTAGCAGGAAGTACAACACAAGATTATTGCTTCAGTAATTGATATGGCAGGAATTAAAAACAAAACTACTGAAACAAATGAGAGCACAGAGAAGTGCGCACTTTGTCTTTTCGTGGCGACAAATCATTGTGGCTGCGCGTAAATTATTCAACAGGATCAGGCCCCAGAGGAAACCTGAGCATAATTAAATTGCAATAAAATAACATTAGCGTGGACAGGCTGTTAGAAGGTGATGTAATTGGCTGCTCCGGTGGTCATGGTTCAACTGATGAGGTGGACTGTCATGTCTTCCGCTGGTCCTGTTCGTGCTGTCAGTGGGACCGGGAGCTGACGCACACTGTAGGGTACTGTACCCTGAGCTTCCCGTGCCTGTGCACAGCTTTTAGCTGTAATCTGCATAAACATGGCGAATAAAATGAACTCTGAACTTATGAAGATTACTGTGTTTGCTTTGTATGTTGCGTCACGTGGAGTACTTTTGTTTAAAAACTGAGAATGGAAAGAACTTATTTCACCACTGAGGCATGTGCACCACCTAGTGTCCAAATTGTTAAACTGTATTTACATGTTGCCAGGCAGAACCAAATGCACCTCAAAAAACATTATATTAGCGTGTTTAAATACTCTTACTTCTCTAAAGTGACTCACAGAAACACTATACTCCTTATAAAGAATACAGTACTGAGCAACTCGTGTTACAAAGAGTTCACCAGCAACAGGTTTACATTACTGCTGCAGTACTAATGGTCTGACAGTAGATTCAACATGGTAAAAGGATACAGTGGTCTCACTCTACTTTGGTCATTTATTATCTTCTCTTCAGTGGTTCTTCTACAACTTTGACACAAATGGGGGAATGTGATCTTCATTACACGCTTACTAGTAAATTATTGATTGTGATGAAACATGAATGAGTCGATAGCTTTTGAAAGTATTGCAGTTGCTGTGCCTCATTTGCCTCTTGCGCATAACTGCAAGTTGTACATGTGAAAATGTGCCACGACATGGATTTGAATGGACAGGCTATCTTTTAACTTTTTTTTTAGCTTATTGCAAGAGGTGGGTGTTTCATATCCATATAAACATGACAGTGTGCTTGAATAACAAAAGTACTGGGGAATAATAACAGAATTATAGGTTTGTTTATTTGTTTGTTTTTTAATCCTAAGCATATTTAAGAAGCTATCAAGATATCTAAAACAAGATTTTATAGTACTGTGCAAAAGTCTTCGGCTACCTCCAGTTTCTTTTTATTTGGCTTCCAAGTTTCCAGTTTAATGAGTAATATATGTTTTTGTTTAAGCCACCTAACTGACCTATGAGTCATTCAAGCATAAAAATCCATTTACCTCAAGGGATAATACAATATTGGGTCGTCACATAACAGACAACATAGTAATGACCGAGTCTTAAATTTTATCTTTAGGTACTTACTACCAGCATGGTGTTAAAAAACAGGTCAAACCGTAAGCTGTTTTCTTCTTTAAAAGTACTACTAGCTCGACAAGAAACTACGGTGGCCTTTTGTATCTGTAAGTAACATATCACAGTCCTTAAAACACGTTCCTGGGTTTGTTAGAGCTTTATTCGTAGGAACTCTCGTTTTACACTGTAGCTGTGGCAGGAGGGTTTTTGCGGGCGGACATAGAGTGAACTTTAACCTTGTTAAAATGGGCTATTGTTTTGATTTAGTAGGCTTCTTTTTCATGTGAATAATTACTAGTGTGTCGACAGCAGGAAACATTTAATCGCTCCGGTATTATTGAAGATCTAGTTAAGCGTAAATGATGACCAGAAATCCGGGGTAGCTGTTTAACAGAGATGCTTTCTCCAAGATAAGCTAAAGTTAGCTTTTCGGCTAATGTAGCATAGCGTAGCTTTGGTAACAACATCGAGAAGATGAGGAGCGCCGTGTAGGAGAAACGGAGCAGACGTCGGAAAGCGGCGATTTCCTGCTTGTCAATCATATTATCCCAGGGTTATCTTGTCTGTGTGTCTGGATTACCACAAAACAGAATTTCAGATCAAACCCATCAAAACATTTAAGTCGCTGTTTTAGCTTTGAAGAGGTGGGTGTGCTTCTTATAAAATCCGCTAGCTGATGATGGTCATACTTTTACTTTTTTCAAATCTGGTTGTTTTCCTGTAATCTTTTACTGAAACCATTTAGAAGATTGCTCCTCCGACCTCGCGTGTCTTCATCTTTGCTGGTCAGTAACACGTGTCTGAACGTCTTTTTAGTGTTGGACCTTTGCATCACTCGCACATTCTTTCGATGGGGGAAGAAAAACCGGACACGCTGGACTTTGTGAAGGATTTTCAGGAGTATTTGAGCCAGCAGACTCAACATGTAAACATGATATCAGGCTCTGTTAGCGGCGTCAAGGAGGCGGATGAGCTGCCAGCAGGTAACAAGAGGCTGCGTTTGTAACGCTCGATGAATTTTGTGTGCTTTGTGGTGCAGTTTGAATCAGGATCAGTCCATCTCAAATCCCCGTAGGCCTTCTGCTCAACCATCTCAGATTTGCCTAAAAACCTTATAGTTCAAGGATTGGACATATATAATTATTGCTGTGGAATTTTAGCATCATTTATTAAATAATTTTAAAGATTTTTTTTTTTAATATGGTCGACTGACTTGAAATAGCCTGAAAATTTCTCTTACCTTAAAAGTAAATCCTGATCTTTAATTTTGAACAGATACATTAAAAAAAATGGTTAAATATGGGCTTGTATGGGAAGAAAAGTTCCATATTTGAGCATTTGCATTGTTCAAATAAAAACGAAAGGAAATCTTACAATTGCAAAGTAAAACTGCTGGCAGTTTCTGAGTGAGATATATATATATATATATATATATATATATTTCACAATAATGCAAAATAAAACATGTAGAACACTTTTTAACAAGAAAATCACATTCACAAAGATTAAAAAAAAATAAAAATGTTATTTTCATTCAATTTTCATTCTAGTTTGAGCAAATATGACAGGTACCACAAAAGATTACAAAAAAATACCAGTAGATGTTACTATCCATGTAGAACAAAATCTTTGCGTTTCCAGATGGTGCTCTGAGTATAACTGACAAGGTAATTTTGTTAAATTATTTTGATATTAATTTTTTTTTCTCAAGCCCTACTGCGCTAGGGTGAGTCTAACCATTCAGGTTAAGTTTTAAATTATATAAACTCAGCAAGTACCAATGTAAAATCTGTAAAACAACTATGAGGGATTAGCAATTGATTTCATGTAAGTAGTCTTGCAAAGCAAAGTTGCTGTATTCACATGGTGACATTAGTAGTCCAATACAAGACCCTAACCCCCTACCCCAACCCAAACCCTAATGCCACAACTGCTGCAGGCAAGCAGGGGTCGGGAAGTTATTATTGTTTTTGTATTTATTTATTTATTTTTGGTCTATGTGAAAAATCCTCTTAATTTTCCTGTAAGCAGACTGCAGTCAGAATGGACTGGATCACCCCTCAGTGGAAATGTCATTGGAGGACAACTCAGGGATCCTGGTAGATGGTTTCGAGAGGACCTATGATGGCAAGCTCAAGTGCCGCTACTGCAACTATGCTACCAGAGGCACGGCACGGCTCATTGAACACATTCGAATTCACACAGGTAAGTGTATACTGGGTAATCTCTAGGAGGTCACACTGATGAGATTTTGGTGCTTAGCTTGTTTTCTTTTGAACAGGAGAGAAACCTCACCGCTGCCACCTCTGCCCATTTGCTTCGGCCTACGAGCGTCACCTGGAGGCCCACATGAGATCGCACACTGGCGAGAAGCCTTACAAGTGTGAGCTGTGCTCCTTCCGCTGCAGCGATCGTAGCAACTTGTCACACCATCGCCGGAGACGTCACAAACTCCTGCCAATGAAAGGCGCCCGCTCACTGTCCCATAAGAAGATGCTGAGTGTTTTACAGAAAAAAGCCAGTTCATTGGGCTACGGCCGCAGGCTCCTTATCAATTTCAGCCCCCCTTCTATGGTGGTGCACAAGGCTGACAATGTGAACGACTTCTCCCATGAGTTGCCCCACTTGCGTCAGGAAACCTATGATAATCAAAGTCGAGCAGGCGAGGACGCTCTCTCCGCAAACCAAAATCACCATCACCATGATATGGTCGTGGATAACCCCCTGAACCAGTTGTCTACTCTGGCAGGCCAGTTGGCCAGTCTCCCCTCAGAGTCCCAGCCCCAGACTCAGCCTTCGATGTCTCCAGGAGCAGAGTCTATCGTTGATGAGAAGCCATTCCTCATCCAGCAGCCACACCCTGCCACGGCTCCTGTTGCTGTCACAGCCAGTATGGCCCATGCTTCTTCCTCATCCCCAATCACCCCAGAGCCCCGGGCTCCTCCCCACAGTAATTGCAGTCCTGGAGCGGGACCGTGCAGCGATCACAGTGGGCGCACCAGCACCCCTACTATCTCCAACAGCCAGCCCAGTACGCCAGCTCCCGGCCTGTCTGCCCCACTTCAGGACCCCCACATGCTGCATCACTGCCAGCACTGTGATATCTACTTCCCTGACAACATCCTTTACACCATTCACATGGGCTGCCATGGCTACGAGAACCCATTCCAGTGCAACATCTGTGGCCACAAGTGCAAGAGCAAGTACGACTTTGCCTGCCACTTTGCACGCGGGCAACACAAGTAATGGATGAATGAGGAAAACTTTAAAAGAACTTTTAATGGACTCCTATGTTTTATTATTTCTATAGTAATATTATTTATTTATCTTTCATTTGGCCTTTATGTAGCCTTGTCTTTGAAAAAGGAAAATATCAACATTCAGATTAATTTTGTATAGTTAAAGGTGCCCATTCAAGTGTATTACAAAGGGATGATCAGTGTTTTTGACAGGTTGAGAATTTATTTGTGACAGCAGTTGCAGTGACATTCACCTACTGTCATAGATCAGGAAAAACATTTCACTACATAGTCAAGCTAAGACACTTTATTTAAGACTACTCAATTTACCATGTTGGTTTGAATCTTCTTTTCCTTTGGTATAAAAAAGAAAAAAAAACTTTGCTCAAAGTGGACCTTTCCCCACAGGCAAACAGATCAGATTTTTTCTACAAGTTATATGAAAACCAATGACTGCTGAATGAATAACTTTCAGCTGTCTGGCAATTTCTTGTAAATGGTCTTTTAATGTTGCATTTGGGAATGGAACAGCTGAAACACTGCAAGAACGAGGCAACATAGGATTTTGAAATTGATACCCTAGGTGTTTCTGCAAAAAATCCCAGTTCCCATCCCAGTGACGTTGACCTTAAGGTCAAGGTCAGACGTCAAGTTTCAAAACTTGAAATTGATGCCATAGATGCATCATATAGGATGAGGGGTAGCACTGACAGCGCCCAGTGTTCAGTGTTGTATTCACTGAAATCTCTGTAAACACAGTACCGCATTATTTTAGCTTGCTTGCCAAGAGAGTGAAAGAGGGAAGGTCTACTAGAATATCAAATTTGCATTAACAACGTTTCCCTTTCCAAAAATTAGAAAGTTGTAAAAAGAAAAAACTCCACACAAATAAATTCTCAATACTCCTGGAGCTTTAACCAAGTATTGCTCTAATATTACTAACTCAGGAGTGAAACTGTTGGCCTTGAGCTATCTTTGTTAAGCCGCCTTGTAGAAATTATTTCAGTGCTTGGTGCATTTTTACAATTTCTTTGCAGTGCCTGATATAGTCACTTTCTTGAGTAGATGGAAAGATAGAAAGGACTGTTACTTTGAAGATGAATAGATATTGTTACACTAGTCTCTTCTTATTGTAACCAACAGACCCAGAACCTTAGGAAAAAAGTTTGGCCATTGTAGTTTTCTATAGTAGCCATGATTTATTTTTATTTTTGCCAAAATTCTGCTACATGAATGCTGCTAACTTAAGAATCAGTGCCAGCTGTACTCTAAAGATGGCATGGAGAGTAAAACCTGGCCAAACTGTGTATCACTGGTTTTCGATCAGCCAACTAAGTTGTCAAACTAGACCATATTTGAAGTTGTGTTGTTTTGAAGTTCCTCCAAACAGTGCCGTTTCCTGAAATCCATCATAGTAGCTCCACTTACTTTGTCAGAAGGGTTTTGTGGACCCTTTCAACTGCATCATGTCACTTTCTGACCTTTCGATATTGTATGAAGTCACTTTAATATCCAGTATCTCCATGTTTAGGACAGAATTACAAAGTCTTGTGTCTCATGTGAACACATTCAGAATGGCCACGTAGCACTGGGTTGCCACGTTTTAGCCTCTGTGTTTACACACGCTGAGATTTCCAATTCATCATATTGATCCCAGTGATTTTTCTGAATATTTACTGAGTATTGTATTCTGAATGGTTGGATAGATGTTCAGTGTCAAGCAAAACCGTGCCGCAGTTAAGACTGCTCCTTTAGCAAGATTGTCCTGTGTCTTGGGTACTGTTGTCTGTTGCTTAGCAACATGTGTGAAGAACATAGTTATCTGTTTTTAGGACCACCTCCTTGTTACCTTACTTACCAGTAATGGGGGCATCCAGTAATGACTGCCTTATGTTCTCTCATTGTGTCGTAGGTTCGTAGGTAATCGTGAATGTTTAAGCCTTCTGGCGGTGACATCCCTCTGGGATGGTGAATCATTGTGAGATGGATTAATCTTAACTAATTTATAAGTAAAGTGTTTTCTAACTGAGTTGTGGTACGTCTTCTTGTTTTTTTCCATTTGTTTTGTTTTCAAGAACAAAAATCAACCACTGTCCTTTTATTACGGGATGATGACAGTTGACATAATGAACAAAAACACATATTGTCTTTTGAGGATGCCTTTATTCATGTAATGCGAGAAAAGGAAAAAAGGAAATGGAAATTATTCAGTGTTAGAGTGAAGGCGTGAAGAAGAGGGAGAAGAAGTAGAGAAGATTTAAGTTTCTTTCTGCTCATCAGTCGCATCTTCCTTTGTCTCAGGGTCTAGAAATAAAAAAGTAAGATACTTTTGTTCACTTTTTGTTCTTCTAGCACAAGAATTCAAAACAAAGTACAAAGTCACACTTACCCAAGAGGTGAATGGGACCCACAACCAGAGTTTCACTCTCATGTTCTGACCCCACGTCTCTGCCCACTCGCTTGGTGCATCCGCGGCGGCAGCGGGAGTTGTAGTCGGAGGCTGGACATATTAGGACCTTGCACTGGAGGTACACGTGTTCTGTGGCCCGCAAGAACTGGAAGGCCTTAAATGTGAAACGGGCAAACGGGCTGGTGCCAGTAGTGTAGGCATAGTAGGTGTTATCTATTGGACATCTGAGGATGAAAAAGAAGTTACTGGAAAAAACACGCATTACTGGATTGTTTTGTGTTTACAAAAAGAGACCATTATTTAAATAAAGGGGTGGAACAATTAATTTAATTATAAAATAATGTCCTTTCATGAGATCATTGTATCTTTTCATGTGAAATCATAATATTTAAAGTAACCATTGCTGGAGTACAAGCTGCAGATACCTCAAAAGTATACTAAATTATAGTGCTTATTAAATATTTTACTTTTTTCAGTTATTTTCACTGGAAGTTTTAGCATTTACAACACAAATCCCTTTGTTCTTATTGTGGACAAAAAGCCAGTGTAGTTAGCGATTTAATCTGACCCGTGGAGGGCACTCATTATCTTACCCATTGCGAACCAAGTAGTAAGGTCTTGACTGGAAATCAAAGGGTGATGGTGATGCTACACAGGTGTCAATAAAGAGGACCAGACTGCTGTCACCTCTCCTCATATCGATTTCAACAAACAAGTTCTGGTTTAGTGTTACCTCATACGGAAATTCAGTCACCTGAGCGTGAAAGAAAGTTATCAGCATCATATAACTATAACAATAGGAATTTTCTCTCTAGTCAAACCTTTACTACCCAAACACACCTGATAGTAGAAGCTGCTGGATTGGTAGAAAACCATGGTGGTATTGTATCTGCCTGTGCCTGTTATGGTGGTGTTCTCTAGTTCACGGACCTCGTATAAAATCTGAGATACCGAGTCTTGCTCCATTCGGCAGTTGACGTTTAGCTTAAAGTTAGACTGGCGTGTGATCTCGCCGTAGTTAGAGTTGTAGGCACGAAGACTGTTTGTGTACACGATTCTGCCCTTCTCAACCTGTTCAGGGAAGATGATAGATTGTGTGAAAAATATTATAAAATACTGTGTTGTTAATGGGGTTTTTTGTTGTTGTTAGAAGGTTTTGGGGTTCCTACCACTCTTATGTTGCCACAAGTGTTGAGGGGGAAACTGAAGACCACATGGTATGAGGAAATCTGGGGTCTACAGTGTGGGTCATTCAGGTACAGGCTGTGACCATCATAACCCAAAGAGTTCAGGTAAGACCTCTCAATCACGATGTTCATGTTGTCTGAGGAGCAGTCCACTCGACCTGACATAACATGTTGTTAACAAGATCAGTACAGCAGCAGAGGCCAAAATAGCCCGACTTTTACTGCCTAGTAAGCGTACCTGAGCTTGGTGTCAAAGAGCTCGTGAACTCAGCATTGAACCCTCGACCAACCATAGAACCATCAGTCCGGAAAACCACAGTCATGTAGTTGGAAGTGGAGAAGAAAGTGCTTAGACTGTCGTTGCACACTTTGCCCAAAAATGGTGAATTAACATATGGCCCATCATAGACTGCAATGTAGTCGCAGGAGCAGCAGTTTTCCAGTCTGTTTTTTTTTTTTTTTTTAACATGATAAAAGCCATAAATTAAAAATTAAAAGTTATTAATTAAAACATAATTAAAAAATCTAGATTTTTATAACTTCTATCTTCACATAATTGATACATCTGTGGTTCACATAACAATGCTGCTTATTTTTCTTACTGCAGGAATGTCAATTGCAGGAAGATTCTTTGGTCGTATGCAGCTCTTAGTTGCCACATGCAGTAGGTATTGTCATGATAGTAGCTGGGATAGTTGGGGCTAGAGAAGGTGCCAGAGCCAAACAGATTGCCTCCACATGACCCTGTTGAATGTTTATAAAATAGCACAAGTGTCACTGCGATGACCAAAACTGCTCCAGACTAATTCTGCACATCGAGCACCCTACCTGTTGGCTCCCTAGTTGTGACTAAGCAGTAGGCTGTTTAAAGGCAGAAATAAAGGTTTTAGATACTTTCTTTTTAAGTAATATTGCGATCAATCTATGTTGAGATTGCTTGACAAGATACCCACAGTAGTAGTCATAACAACAGTTGCCATAGTATTCACATGAGCTTGAGCAGGAACAGCTTCCCATGTAACCGCCACAGTTGTATCGACATGAGGGTTGAGCTGAGGGACACAGAAATCATTTCAGTAAGCTTTCTCGCCAGAGGCATTAACAGTTTCTGGTTTTACTTGAGCTCACTGAGGTTTTCGTACCTGTGGTAAAGTCAGGAGACTGGCAGTAATCTAGAAGAAGTGAACAAAAATAATTACAGTTTCCTTTTTGTATAACAAAGTGTTCTGATACACATACTGTAACATTCAGCAGTGTTAACACGTTTCTTTAAATGTCTCTTAGGACTAGTTTCTGAAAATGTGCAACATTAGATCAAGTTACTTACTGTCAGCAATTTAATTATTTCACTGGCATCATAGTAAGTTGAAGATTTACGACTGTACATTTTGAATGCTAATTTATTTCTTTTCTTTTTTTAAAAATAATACAGCGATAGTGAATTTTATAGCAATACAGTATACTGTTGAGCAGGAACTGTGATCACCATTTGCAGTGACATTCTCGTCTGAGCTTTACTTACAGTAGTAGTCTTTGCAGCAATTTCCATAGTATTCACAAGAGCTTGAGCAGGAGCAGTTTCCTATGTTCCAGCCACAGTTGTATCGGCATGAAGGCTGTTCTGTGGGGAGTGAAAGGGTGTTTCAATAATTGGTATGTTTATTTTTTTTTCTCATTCGGTCTGTTGAGAGATTTTCATACCTGTAACGGGCGTGTCAGTGGTCCCTTGGCAGTATGCTACATGACAGAGGAAAGAATATATTTGGACTTTTTGTCAGTGTAATCTTTTCTTACTTAGTTTACTGTGCTTGTTTAGCAAACTGCTTATTCACATTATGTTCATATTAGCACTAATGAATTTGATGGGCTTAGCACTTACAGTAGTAGTCATTGCAGCAATTTCCATAGTATTCACAAGAGCCTGAGCAGGAGCAGTTTCCTATGTTCCAGCCACAGTTGTATCGGCATGAAGGCTGTTCTGTGTGAGTGAGGAGGTGTTTGAATGTCTGTTGGTATGTTTAATTTTTTTTATTATTCAGTCCGTTGAGAGATTTTCATACCTGTAACGGCAGTGGGCATGTCAGTGGTCCCTTGGCAGTATGCTAGATGACAGAGGAAAGAGAGTAATTAGGGTTTTTTTTTTTTTAACTTTTTTGTTTTTACCTTTATTTAAACAGGAAGTAAATAGTTCAGAATATTTTTTTGAGTGTGTTGAGCTTTCATAGGCATCATTGACCTAACATGAATTTAGAGCTTCTGGAGAAAACCTGGATTATTGCTGTGAGCAAAAACCACTGAAGCACCATGCTGCATTCCCCCTATTCTACAAAACTGCACAAACAGATAATACAACACTGTTCATATGAGCACTGATGAATTTGGTAGACTTGCCACTTACAGTAGTAATCACTACAGCAGGTTCCATAATATTGACAAGAGCTTGAGCAGGAGCAGCTTCCCAAGTCCCAGCCACAGTTGTATCGACACGAAGGCTGAGCTAGAAAACACATGGGGACGTAAGACTACAGGCAAATCATTAAATATCAAACTATTGATTTTTTTAAAAATGAAGTAAGGGTTTGCACCTGTAACGTCAGGCCACATAGTGGTTGATGAGCAGTAATCTATTTGACAGAAAGAAGAAAAAGTTTTCTAAATAAAACATAGTATTTAAATAATTGAGGATTGTTGTGGATGTGGGAATTACATACATAATTACATACATAATTCCCACATTCCCCCAAAATATAACAAAACTCTAGCTGCTTTGCAGTCTTAAGGGGGCAGCTTTAAAATAACAAACACACATTTGCCCTCCAGCCTGGAATGCCATTTATTTATCTAAATTGTTTGGTTGAAGTTGTTCAGTTTTGGAGACGTCCACTGTGCAGATGTCTCCCTTCTCTTATACAGTATATAATGGAACTAAATGGTAATTGTATTGTGGTGCGTAAAGCACTAAAATATTTTTGAAAACTCAGGACCAGGTTTGTCAAAGAAATATTCCAAAAACTTGTTTTGAGCAGTTTCATGCACGGACTTTCTTTTCCCCAACATGTCAAAAGGAGCCCGTTGAGGTGATTCTGATATCTGGTTTGGATCACTCCTAGTTGTCTATCTTCAGAGGTGTTCTGGGCACGCTGAACTTGGAGGAGACCCCAGGGAATGTGTTGGAAAGATTATATTTCTAATAAGGCCTGGATTCAGGATCCCCCAGGAGGAATTGGAAATTGAGGCTGGGGAGAAGGATATCTGCAATATCCTTCATTAGCTTGTTGCCACTGCAACCCAAGTTCAGATGAGCAAAAACGAGTAAGTGGTTGGTTGTTGTTCTTGTTGGGTTTTTGTTTGTTTGTCTTCTACCAAATTACACCCATCAAGTATATCATTCTGCAGAAGGTAAAGCAGATCTACCAGGATGCACACACAGACACAAGCAGGTATACTGTAGGTCAGTGGATGAAGCTGCTCATAACAAGGTTTGTGGATGCAATGCCCACGTAATGGGTCATAATATCTGAAAAGAGATATTACGGCTGATCGTTTCCTTTTTTTAAAACTATTTTTATTTGCGGTATTTACTCATTTATTTGGCTTTCTTAGCATGACAAGGGAAATGCCATCTAGTTTGATTATATTCAAAACATGACAGACATATCTCCAAAACTGGGCAGCCAAAACAATTTGGATGCATACAGTAAATCCCACTGAAGGCCAAAGAAAAATTGTCCCTTTAACCACAAAGTCACAATGTCATGTGTCATTTTCAGAAAACCATTACACTGGAATTTGACAGACTGTTTGCTCCTGCAAGAGATGGCTGCAGAGACTGTTAACACCGTTGATATGTAAGACTTGCCACTTACCATAGTAGTCATAGCAACAGTCACCATTGTATTGGCAAGAGCTTCTGCATGAACAGCTTCCCAGGTGCGCGCCACAGTTGTAACGACATGATGGCTGATCTTGAAAACAGAGAGAGATACAGTCTTAGCAAAGTATTTAAAAAATCTACGAGATGGCTTTTACAGAGCTGCTGCTTTAAAAATGTTTCCTCATACAGACTTTTATACCTGTGACTGTGACTGGATCTTCTGTGCTTGAGCAGTAAGCTGAAACAAAGGAGCAAACCATACAGATTAAAACTCAACAGTTTATCTTTAGCTTCCCCCCCCCCTTTGTTTTCGAATAAGCGTCATTGTTTCATAGGCTGGGTAAGTGTGAGACTGTTGGAAGTGTAGCAGCACACCTGTAGTGCGAGGAAAAATTCTTTTCATTGGAAAGTGTGATCATAGTAAGCAGGGCCTCCTTCTGCTGAGCTTTGAAGGACAGAATACTTACAGTAGTAGTCATAACAACAGTTGCCGTAGTATTCACAAGAGCTAGTACAGGAACAGCTTCCCAGGTGTGCGCCACAGTTGTAAAGACATGAGTACTGATCTGGAAGACAACATTTACTTTATAGCAAGCTTAATCTATCCTTTAAAAAAAAAATAAAAAAAAATCTTAATCTTTTTTTTTTTAAAACAGCATCTTTACTTAATTTTTTTTCCATTCACCTGTTGTTCCTTCTGTTGTTTCTGGTGTACCTGTTACTGATGTGGAGGTGCAGTGATCTGTGGGATAAAGAGATTAGGTTTTAAGATCTAGTTTGTGTGTGTCATAACAGGCATGGGGGTTCAGGAAAGAAGAAAAAGAAACATACTCTGATCATACTGCTTTCAAATATTTGGGTACTATATTTTCTTATTCATGAATTATTTAGCGTAATTAGTTTGTATACCTCATTCCACAAATAAAGTACAAGTTGCGCAAACTGTCATTAAATACAGGCCCTGAATAAATGCATTTTGGTACTTTTCAGCATTGCTTACCTTCGTAGTCTGGACAGCAGTCCCCTCTGTATACACAGCTTGAAGAGCAAGAGCAATATCCAACCTGGTAACCACAGTTGTAAATGCAGGAACCTCCAGCTTCAAGGAGCATAGACAAAAAAGACAAAAAATTCCCATTAATTAAAATCTCAAGATTATGATTTTTACTTCTTTTTTGCTTGTTTGTTTTCATAAATAAACTGGAGACATGGTACTTCAGTTTATTTATAAAGTGATCATAACAGGTGTGACTTACACACAACTCTGTAAGAAGCACGGAATCCTGTGTGGCTTACAACACCATCGCTCATGAAGCGCACAGTCAAATAATAACCGGTGGAATAGAAAGTGTTGTTTTTGTTGTTGTTACATGTCTTTCCCAGAAGCCGGCTTCCAGTACCGGAGCCATCATAGACGTAAACATAATCATATCCACACTCAGTGCTGTGATTAACACAAAACAAGAACACAACTTTGAATTAAAAATCACCATAATACAACCAAAGTAAAGAGTGATCACAATCATCCTAGGTATGGAAAAATATTTGCTTACTTTACATCCGACAGCTCCAGCTGAATAATTTGACTGCCTGGTCTGATGTACCATATACAGTCTGAATTGGCTGGGTACTGGTATGGATAGTTGGGGCTGTAAAAAACGCCACTGCTGCTATACAGGTAACCACCACAGTCTGAAGACACACAGAATCATTAAAAAAAATCTATTAAATCTATTAAATCAATTTTAAAAAGCTAATCAATTAAACTCACTGTCCACAAAACTTATTGTTACAATTTTATAGCTGTTTGAGCTAACATACGCTTCTTATTTTTGTAGTATTTGTTTTAGTACATAGGATTTACTTGCTGAATGTATTGCACCATCTGCATATGTTGTATCAGCAACGGGTGCATTGAAAAAATTGTATGCAGGTCTTGTCTCATTACCCTAAGCCAGAGGTTCCCAAAGTGGGGGGCGCGGTATGAAAAGAAAGAATGCTTGGACACTGCTAGCATAATGGACAGGTTTTTTGGCGGGGCTCCCACACAAACGCAAAGCAGAGGTTGATGCATAGCCAAATATGTTTCCAAACCAATTTCCTTCCAAGCCAAAGACTAGGAAATATGATGAATCATATCTTGCCTTTGGCTTCACCTCCACGACAGCTGTCGTGCCAAGGTAGGTATCCCCGACAGAATTCGTTTCCCCTGAGTCGGGAGCACACGCTGGGCTCTCCAAATCACGGACAAACAGTATCCCACATTCTTGATGTTTAGTTCACAAACACTTCTTATAATGACTAACTACTCCTGAAACTTTGGAGGTTTTAGCTCTTTATACAATAAAGAGCTAAAATAATAAAATAATAAATAATAAAATAATAATAAAAATAATTATAAGGCAAAATGTCCTTCGTTTGTTAAAATAATCCCGTCCGATACCACGTGAGAACAATAATTATATAATTTTCTGTTGTAACCCTCAAACCGAATGGTAATGTAACGACTCTCATTTTTCACTTTTTCACAAAACTAAAACATCACTACTTCCACGTCTAATTGTCTGTAATGGAGACGGAGTAAACTGCACCCGCACTCCGTGCCCAGCGAATGCTTGCGAGGCAGGGGGAATAAATTAACCTACTGGGGTGGCTGTAGCTCAGGTGGTAGAGCGGGTCACCTACTCACCGGAAGGTTGGTGGTTCGATCCCAGGCTCCTCCAGTCTACATGCCAAATATCCTTGGGCAAGATATTAACCCC
>VUQG01040750.1:0-15249 GCA_015106755.1 Etia nguti
ATGCAGAAATAGAGGGTGTTGTTTATAGGTGAGTGGGGAAGTAGGTGATCGCCGCAGTGAAAGAAAAGAGAAAGAAAGAAACCACGAGAACAGTGAGCAACAGCAAAAGAAAAAGAAAAAAAAGGAAACATTCCAGTTAAAGCAATGACGGAGGGTGACGGTGTTATATCTGCTGATATAACACCGTCTACCGACAAGATGCTGCGCTCTGACTTAATCAGCTCATTCGTGTTTTCACTCCCCACTCTCTGTTTTTACTCACTGAGTTTTTACAAAGTCATTCAGGTCAAACATGCTTGTACATGTGAGCCAGTAAAGAAATCCTCCAATAATCATCATTAGGTTGTCTCTGTACCTCTTATTCAGGAGAAGCATGTGTCGGTACTGTAATTTTAATACAATTGTATTTCAGACTTTCTCGGGCTTTGACTGCTATAATATGTCATTACTAATGAGCATTTGGAAGCTAAGAACATTTAGAGAAGGTGCTAGGCCTTTCAGTCTGTGCAAAAAATTTCAAAAATGAAAATACATATGATGAAAGTACAAAAACAAAATCTTGATAATCTAAACTTTACACCTAATTTAAAATACAACAGAGACATAAATGCACAAGAACAAAAACAGGCTGACACTGAGAAATTTAATTGTTTTGTTTGTTTGTTTGTTTGTTTGTTTTTTAAAAAAAAAGCTAATTTAGAATTTTACGCAAGCACTTTTGCTATGCTCTTTTCTATCTACCATTCACACATTCATACTCCGATGGCTGCACTGGAGAGCAACTTGGGGTTAGCATCTTACCCATGGATATTTGACATGTAGACTGGAGCAGCCAGGGATGAAAGCTCCAACCTTCTGAGCTACAGCTACTCAAATAGCCATTTGTTACAGCAGCCCACTTTGATCTTATATGGGCTGAAATGCACCTTCCTTTACATTTAGTCAATGAGATATCTCAATATAAGAAAAAGAAGTGAAATTTTAAATAGCATGTCTCACTTTCTCTACATGATAAAAAAAATTCTGCTCTAGTAAATAAAAGAAATCTGCCAGCACAACTCTCTGTAACTAGTAAAAGGGTAAAACACAGAAATACATGGTGGCCATGGTTGAGGTCTTTATCATTAGGAAAAAGCTATAAAAGCAAAAAAAACCAAAAACAAATACCTACAAAAAATAAATAGACAAATACATATAAAAAATACAGTTAAAAGTCCAAAGAGCATGTCCTCTCTTACATTTTCCAAAGCCATCTAATTGGCTGGATTAAAGGTTTTCTGGTCCCAATTTTGGCCCCCTGGACTTATGTTTGACACCCTTACACGTTTTCAACCTTGTTCTTTCCATGCAAAGATTTCTCCAGATTCCAGAAAATCACAGATTTTATTTGTAATTTTAGTGTTTCATTATGTAAAAAACAAACAAACACAATAATGGAAATACAACATGTGTGTGTTTTCACACGTAAACATTATTTTTTTTGATATACTTTTATGGAATTTTGTATTCAGATAACTCGTTATGACTTCCATTCTAAGCAAAGCTGAATGTGCTGACTTTGTGTGAAGGTAACAGCACCCAAACAGACAGCACTGCCAAACCTGTTACTGATGGTGGGGCCCTGGATGCACCACCCGATTCCCCAAACCTCATCTGGAGGGTCCTGATGGACGGCCGAATTGGTGCAGATGAGTTACTTATCAACATTTCGACCAACCAGCTTCTGACCGAGGGAGACAGTTTGTTCTCTTCTGAGGTGGGACCAGCAGAAGTGGGTCTGAGCAGCCTGGAGCGAGATGATCTAAACGATACACTCGAGTTTACTCTGGGCCAGAAACGCAACGACAGCGGAGACAGCCAGAACAGGACGGTGCCAAGCGGAGGGAGGACTTCCAACCGCTCCAACAGAACCAGGTAATCTAAAAAAAGCATAAAGGACATCAGCATCGCATATGAGTTTTAAGATGATGCAGAGCAGAAGCCCGTTGTTCACAGGTTCAGGTTTGGGCTCACATAAAGTCATTTCCTCTCAAATTGGATGAAGTCTGGACTGAAAGTGTTCATACTGTTCAGACTTTTCAAACACTGTCAAACCTCGAGACTTGATTCTGGCTCTAGGCTAAAGACAAGCAGGCTGAGAGAAATGAGCTCTTTTAAAGAGATGTCCAGGCAGAGACATTGCTAGAGAGTGTCACATTAAGACAGTGGCGGCAAGACCGACAGCAAGAAAAGGTTCAAAGTGAGAGTGCTAGTGGAACAGACAGCTTTGCCAAAATAACAGGTAGACAGTGTGTGACACAGGTAGAAAGACAGACAGCCACTTAGACAGGTAATCAGGCACATGTGAATGTAGCAAGGCAGTTAGATAAGACAATATACACTGTACTGGCTGCAAGAAAAAACAGACAGGTTAACTGACAAGCAGCAAAGCAGGTAGACACATAGATAAACAGTGCAGGCAGTAAATCAGTCAGACAGGTAGACCAATAGGCAGAAAAGCAGGTGGACCAGTACTGTACAAGGAAGCAATGCAGACAGACAAGTAGATATACGGTCAGTACAGACAGTCAGGCAGATATATGCTGCAGGACAGGCCGACAGGTAGACTTGGCAGGTTTTGCATTCATCATATTTATAATTCATGTTGGCTTCACCCGTTCTGCAGCCAGCAGCTATAAAACATACAGTGACACGCCCTTTCCTCAGGGAGACAGAGACAGGAGAGGAAACGAGCAGAGCAGAGGAGCACAGAGGGGAGGAAGGTGGAGGAGGTGGGAAATGCAGCCATGCTTAGAAACAAATAATTCAAGGTATTTGCAAGAAAAGTGAGAAATATGATGCAGAGGGGAACGTGTTCTGCTGTCAGGGCGCCATCACTTCTGGTGAGAAAATAATGGACAGGATTTGGTCCGGCTTACATGGAGGGATGCCGGTGAGGTATAACTCAGCGTGTCTCTGATTTTCAGATAAATGTCTGGGAACGAGGGAAAGACCGTGTTATGACAGGAATGTGTGCATGACTTTTATGTGACGTGGTGAAAAAACAAAGTGCGTCTGCCGGGATGCAGGCTGTGAATCACCTGTCATGCTGTGCTTGTCTGAGGCCTGGGAGACAGCCTCCCTCTGCGTGGGTGTTTGTGTGTTTACTCCTGGGTATTCCTAAATGTCCTGAAAAGAATATTTCATTCAAATTGCCCGGTTTGAAGACATTCTCTTAAAATGTTGCCCTGAAAACTTTATATCTGCAGGTTGAGGATTCATAGGAACTGCATCTGCATAGCATGCTGCAGTTGTATACTCAAACATACACAACTGACCTGTGTCCTTTGTGCGTGACAGGGGGAATCAGCGGCTCTACCAGAAGAACCTGAAGCTGAGTCCTGCTGACATGTACCGCTGGAAACTTTCATCACAGGAGCCGTGCAGCATGACCTGCTCCATAGGTATGCAAACCACTCATAGCACACATAAAACACCCGTGAAAACATCTGTGGTCAGTGAGAGTGTGATATCTTTTAAGACCCCAGACCTGACAGGTTCCTTTAACACCTTTGACTCTTAAAACGTGACAGAGCTTGTGTGGTGCAGCAACTTTCTGTGCATTTGCAGTGCAGTGAACTGATTGTTCCTCTCCACATAATTTGTAATTTTCCCATTGTCTAAATAAGACATGCAATGCATTCTGTTATTGTAGTTTTTCCAGCAATTGAGGTGCCTGTCCGTCAACTGCTTAAATTGGAGGTCTAGACTTCTGTATACAAATCAGGGTCAACGCCTCTGAGAAAAAAATGTTAAACTTCTGACTTTTATTGTCTGTCTGATGTCTAAAATGAAGATAGATTTAACAAGTTATTAATATTGTAAGTTGTACCAGGGCACAAATTCAAGCTCCGCTCCAAGTCAGCCCACGTGAGCTGAGGGCTGCACTGATACCTACCTAGGCATCCAGTTTGAACATACACCAGTTTTAGCCGGTCCACAGTAGCTGCACATCTGCAAGCTGGTTTGCATTGCAACCACCTCCTCTCCTGCTCTTACTTTTATGTTTCATGATTTTTCTCTGTTTTTTAATGAATAAATATTATGAATGAATAATTGTTTCCAATTCTGGAAAGCTGCACAGCATCTTTACCTGTAAAAACAGTGAACAGGTGAAAGCATCTCAGATAGCATGCAGTATAGGAGATTTTTAGCAGACAGCTAACACCTAAGACATTAGTTTAGGATAAGCTAATCTACTGAGATTCCTGCTGAGCTTGACTTTATTTGAACTAGGTCTATGGTCACTTTGATTTCCACTGGACTTTTTTTCAATATAGGTACAGCTTTAAGACAAAACAGGAATTGTACTAATATACAGAAATCCAATGCACTTAAAAAGAACTTAAAATTTTGATACTGTATGTGCACTGTGCTCTTTTTTTCCTTGTATATAAAATGTGTTGCATAAATCAGTTCACTCTGCCCACAATCCAGGAGTGTCCAGGTCCTTTGTCTCATGCGTTCGTTACGATGGCGTGGAAGTGCATGATATGTACTGCGATGCTCTGACCAGACCAGAGCCGGTCCATGACTTCTGCATTGGCCGAGAATGTCAGCCCAGGTGTGATCCCCCGGAGAAGCATAAACCTTTCAATAAACAGATCATTACTGTTACTGCTTCTTTCCTCTGATGATTATGATCGAATACGGTCTTTCAGGTGGGAGGCGAGCAGTTGGAGCGAGTGCTCCAGGACTTGCGGAGAAGGTTTCCAATTTCGTCAGGTGCGCTGCTGGAAGATGCTCTCGCCGGGTTTGGACAGCTCGGTCTACAGTGACCTCTGCACCATGGCCGACCTAGAGAGACCCGTGGAGAGACGAGCCTGCAAGAGCCCCGCGTGCGGCCCACAGTGGGAGGTGGCCGAGTGGACGGAGGTATGATAAAACAGGAATGTGAGCTTGTACTAATATACTGAAACAATCTGATTTACTGATTCCGATATGGTGGGTTGAGTAGATGTAGCTGAATAAATAGCACTACGAGCCGAAGAAAGACATGTACTTTTGAGGTGAACTGTCCCTTCAAAACATAAAGAGTATCTTTACTTTGCATATTTTTTGTTAGTTTGGATTTTTGCATTTGATTTCTGTGCAAACATTCCCCGGCACTCTGCAGGATTTTTTTTTTTCTTGCAGTGCAGATGTCTCTGTCTTTCTCTTGTCAAGCTTTGAGTGCAGCAGCTGTGTGCTACAGTCTTGTGGTCAGATTGTGGTCACTGATGGATTCTCCAGAAACACTTAGCACACACCAAAAACCCTAAATGGGACTGTTAGATTGTTAGGGGTTGTACGACACAGAGAGAGAATGACAGAAATGTCGGGTACGCATGCTGATCTTTTTTTTCTTTGTGGATCAATGCAGTATTTACATGACCGTTTGATCACAGATCAGTTGTTCCCTGTGTATCTTTGATGAAGGTCTGCAGTGTTTTTCTAATAGTTTTGTACTTTTTGGGTTATTTCACAGTCATTCATTCATTCTTTTACATTCTAGTTAAATGAACAGTAAACTGTGCTGTTAGAAAAATGTAATAAACATGTTTTTTGGGGTGGTTTTGAGGAAAAAGCTTTAAAAGTGATGCCTAGGGAGGCCATACATTTTAAGTATATTAAAAAGTCTGAATTCCTACTGATTCTGAAATTATTTTTTTTCTGTCTTTTCCAGATATTCATTCAAAGAAAAGATAAACAATAAAGAATGTAATGTGATTAATGGATTTCTAGCAATCGACGTGCTTCATCTTATTCATGAAAACGACTCTTTCCTCATTGCAGTGTCCTGCTAAATGTGGCAGCAAAGCTCAGGTAACCCGCGATGTGCGCTGCTCTGACGAGACCAGACCATGTGACCCGTTGACCAAACCGCCGAACGTCAAAAACTGCACCGGTCCTCCCTGCGAACGCCACTGGACTGTGTCCGAGTGGGGACCCGTGAGTGTTTTTACTTTACACAAACCTACATGTCAGTGAACATGAGTAATGATAACTTAAAATATTACCATATCTGCATATTTTATTTCTCGTCCCAGCAGGGCTGGAATCTCAGACAGTGAAAAAAAAAGACACTTAATTTATGGTTTAATGTTACAATCCGTGTCTGAGTTAAATGTTCTATTTCTTTTATTTTAAATTATTTTTCCTGCATCTAACATTCCTCCATCATTTTCAGGGTTGTTGGAAAAACAGCACGTCTGTCTTTTAAGTTCCACAGTGTGAATTTATTGCTTTTATTGTGTTAAGGACACGAGGTGTAGTTGCCGATGTTCCATTCAAAGTGAAAGTCTGGAAACTTGCAGGACTAATTTACAACCGCAGCCTCCAACTTGGAAAAACACAGAAGACTAAAGAGCTGTCACTTTGACACACAAAAAATACAATTCACAACACAAGGCCAAAAAAGTTTACTATTTTTTTTTCATAAATTTGCCAACTGAGAACAGATGTAACCAGATGTAACTTTTCATTTCTGATGTGTTCAGATTTACAAGTTTATTCTTTACAGATGTACTGGAAGGAAATTGGTTTGAAATTACGCCTGTCTCATAAATGTAAATGACGTGGATAAAACCATGCTGCTAAAAAACTAGCTTATTGAGCTACACACTCCTGGTCTTAAAGTTTAATCGCAGCACGACCAACAAATATTTTTTGAAATAAAAAAATCAGTCTGCGCAGCATAGTGAGGTTTTGCTGTTGTGTTGTTGATGAGCTACTTTAACTTCAGTAAATATTAAACTCTGGTGACATGTGTTGTTATTTAACATCTGCCTGAACACGGCCTCACATGCTGATTTTTTATTTTCCATGATGTGAGGTGACCTGATATGACTTCACGCTGTGCGCGACAAAGCTTGGCTGCAGATAACTGCGATGAGAACTCGATTGCTCCCGCTTGATAATGACTCATCGGGCGTGACCTTTGTTTGTTGCAGTGCTCGGGGTCATGCGGCCAGGGGAAGATGGTGCGTCATGTGTACTGTAAGGCTCCGGAGGGTCGTGTGGTTCCCGAGAACCAGTGCTCAGCAGAGAACAAGCCCTTAGCCATTCACCCCTGTGGAGAGAGAGACTGCGCTCCGCACTGGCTGAGCCAAGACTGGGAGAGGGTGAGGCCCAGATACACACTGTCTGAATTAAGATGTTACTGCAGGCAGACCTGAAACACAGTTTAAGTGATGTTTGTAATCATAGAAAAGCATGACACACGTGTTTGGGGAGAGGAGGAGTTATAGCTCAGTGGGAGCCCATTTGACTGCACTTTAAGAGGTCTCTGGTTCAAATCCCAGTGCCCAGAGTAATAGGAGGGGAAAGAAATTTATGATTTACAAGAGGATTCTAACTAGTTTGTGAGTAAAGAGCTTCATGCAGCTGTTTCCTCTGGATGGATACTGACTAATCCCATGAAAACACTTAGATGTAGTTCCTTTATAAATGTAAATGGATTTAATTAATGGCTTTGTTTTAAGCTCTAGTTTAAAACTTTTGCTAAAGAAATGTTTCTACATTCTAAACCTACCAATAACAGCCTTGATCTAAGGATCTGGCTTTAACATGTATTACAGTATATAGTTCAGTGAGCATGCTAGGGCCTGCTTGGGTCCGAGTGACTCGGATCTGTGCAGATGTCGGCTTGCCTGCACATTTTTTGTGATAGCTCACATTTGTCCAGTGAGACATGATTTGTCAGTGCACAAGCTATCCATCCGCCCTTCAGGTGGTTTTGAGCAGACTTAAGTATACTCGGAGAGACTCCTCACCTGTGATGTCTGCAGATGTCTGCAACAGATTATAATCCCTGCCTTATGTGTGCTACATTTCCTTTCTGTTGGAAAGTGTGAGAGAAGGGGGTATAGCTCAGTGGAAGAGCATTTGACTGCAGATCAAGAGGTCTCTGGTTCAATTCCGGATGCCCCCTGCATTGTTCCTTGAAAAATACAGGAATGGATATAGGAACCTGTCACCTCTGCAGTGACTTAAGGTTTTGGTCTCCCTGCTGGGAAACCTTGTTTACAGGGTGTCTCATATTTCAATACTAACTCCTTTGAAAAGCTGCATATGGAACTTTCTTATCCACTCTTGTAAAGCAGAATATAAGGGTTAGGCTTTGATTTCTGGATTAGGGTAAGGTGACCAGGTCACCAGGTGACCATTAAGCATATGTGTGAGTGCAGAAGGGAAGGCAGCCAGACACAGTTATTGGTTTCCTTCCATTCAGGTGGATGTTACTTTAACATGTATCAGTCACATGTACCAACTCTGTTACAGACCACATTCAGGATAACAACAGAAGGTAATCATAAAGAAGACAGCAAATGTTAGGACTGGGGACATTTTCCTCCAATACCCTAAACAGTCTGAGCACAATGCTCACCCAGAGACTCTTTAATTGTTGTTCTCTGAAAGACTTTCCTGTCCTGTCACTGAATATTCAAAGAAATGTTACAAGCATGGGGTTTCTTAAAATAATGCAATCTGACAGCATTTAATATTTCATAGAGTGGTAACAGTTCAAACAAAAAGAAAATGAGCATGTTTGGAGATGGTGTTATCATTTTCATGAATATGCAGGGCAGATCTGTTATAGGTTCTCAATATATTCAGAGGGTGAACATTTACTGAGCAAAAATTTCCTCTATAAAACAAAAGGCCCAACTTGCACTGCAACTTTAGCATTTTTCAGACTGTTTATTAACAAAAAAACAAGACAAATAAACAGAGGATATGAATTTTTTGACAAAATATTTGCAGAGCTTTATGAAGAAACTTTAAATGCACAAAGTCCCTTTTTAATGTTAACAATGCTACAAAGATTCTGCTTCTAACTGCAGTGCAACACAACCTGTGGTCGTGGTGTGAAACATAGGATCATTCTATGCGTCGGCATCAGCGGAGGAAAGTTCCAGATCTTCGATGAGGGGGCATGTGTGGGGAACGAGAAGCCTGAAGAAGAGAACACCTGCTTTGAGAGGCCATGCTTCAAATGGTACACCACCCCCTGGTCTGAGGTGAGCTCCACAGAAAGTCTTCTAGCGTGAAATAAGCTCTCAAAATGAAGATAAATTAGGATAACAGCAAAACAGATGTGTTTAATGACTGTGTTTCTGGCTTCATGTGCCTTCAGTGCACTAAGACATGCGGCATCGGTGTGAGGATGAGGGACGTGAAGTGTTACCAGGGCAGGGAGCTGGTCCGAGGTTGTGACCCCCTCACCAAACCGGTGGCCAAACAGACCTGCACTCTGCAGCCGTGCCCCACTGAGCCTCCAGGTGACAACAAAGGGAACCTGCTACTTTCCTCCTAACGATTGTTCCTAATGACTCTTGCAGGTGTTATAAGTGAACTGCCTTCTGCATTTTGTTGCACACGTTTGCCAGTTTTGGCAGAGGCAACATTGAAGAAAGATAGACAGCTCAGAGTAGAGTATAATCTCCACAACTGTTTAAAAGTTGCCTCCAGGGCTAATTGTGAGTCTGACTGTTCCCCAGATGAGAGCTGTCAGGATCGGCCTTCCACCAACTGCCTGCTGGCTCTTAAGGTCAACCTGTGCAGCCACTGGTACTACAGCAAGGCCTGCTGCCACTCCTGCCGCGCCATTCGACCTCCAGCCTCCTAGTCGAGGACGCCGCAGCCTCTCTCCACCCCAACTCTCAACTCCGGCATGATGAAATACATTCAGCTGTACAGCAGTTACTGTGAATAATGAGGGGAAGCTAAATGTCAGTCTGCCTATTTTTAAGAAGAGAAACTTGCTCAGATAACTTGGATTTAGATGGGTCAGTTTAAATGATCTCAAATGAAGTCCTGTCAGTTCCTGTTGATGTTACAACATCAACTGCAGTGTTCTCACACAAAATTAGACAAAAGAAATGTGCACTTTGGGAGGCACTTTGAAATCAATGAGGATTAGTAAATAAATGTCACTATTTTCTGCTTCACTGCTACAAAAAGCTTTTAGTTTCTTCTTGTTTTGAGAGGATTTCTGACACAATGCAATATTAAATATTAAGTAGTTCCTTTCTACTCATTTCCAGTTCAATATTTGTATTTTTAGATTCTACCAGAGTAGCTTTGCATGAGTAATATTTCAAAATAATCCTTGTTTATCTTATAAAGACCCTTGTGGCAGCATCTCAGTAAAAACAGGTATAAACAGCAGGTGGGTGGAGCTTCTGTTCTCACACCCAGAGTTGTGTGTGTACCCTCTAAATTTGCTCCTGAGCTCACTCACTTTTCGACCCAGCCTCTAGTGGTCAACCAAGGAAGCGCCGTTTTTGGCACATCTATCATTTATTAACCCCTCGGGGAAAATAAAGCAGAGCATGCCTCTTCCTTATCATCATATTTCTTCTTATTATTTTCTTTATATTTAACCCTGCAAACCCCGTTGTACCAATTGTTACTGAATATTTATGGGTCCATCATTTCAGTTCCTGTAGAAAATTTGCGCTAAACAACATGCGGAGTTGGAGACACAACGGAGTCAACAATAAAGCGGTCTCATAAACCTCTATCCCCAGTTAGCACCACGCTCCTGTCATGGTCATCGCCGCGAGGAAGAGATCTATTAAATTATTTCTCAACTGAAGATATTGCATGAGTAGAATATTTAATACAGATACTGTTTATGAAATATTATTTAAATGTGTTTCAGTTTTAGCGTCTGGCATGGCCAAACAGGAAGTAAAAAAAAATTAAATATATATAAATATATATATAGCCTATATTTCCATTCCGTCTCCTGTTGTTTGGCGCCACACCGGCGTGCCTGCAGGATATGGAAGCATATTTATTAGTGATAGAACATTCTCATTTAGCGTGACGCTCCTGATGCCAGCCTATGGTTATTCATCAGGTCAACTGATACCAGCTCTGGTCTGTGTGCGCGACAGAGGAGGAGAGAGTTGATCCAAACACAGACAGAGAGATCCCTGAAACTTGAAGTATGGGTGAAATGTATTCAGAAGACGTGTACGTGTATGTCTAACTAATGTGTACTGTGTTTTTATATTGCTGATACCTCTTTGTACAAAACTAAATATGGAGTTTGTGTACTGTTGATAATAAACTGAAAACCTAATGGTACTGACATGTATTTCAATTAAATAACAGTTCAAACATTTTGCCTCTCTCATGTTTAACTTTTTCACTTTGGATATTTTTCTTTACAGAAATGGATACTAGGTGAATTTGCCAAATCTCATCTTTCATTTAAGTAACAAACTGTAGAAAGAAATCTGTGGGAACATTTTAACACATAGTCATAACAAGACTTGTCTGGCTTGAAGATTTCTTTTTCTTAAAACACAACTGGGACTGGCTACTTTTAGTTATTGTGCCAGTTCAGAGGATGGTGGTTTGTTGTTAGCCAAATATCTCCAAAGACTCAGTTAGACTGGGGCCATCACACCGTTAATTAGGTTACTGGGAAATTCCTTCACACACTGCCTGTGTATCACATCTTTAAGAAAGGTTAATCTGTTGGTCCCATAGTGTAGTACTTTACACATTTACCTAACAGGTGACTGTTAAAACTCAGGAGGAGTGTCAGGAAGGGCAACTGCCACAGAAAAATAGTCTGCCAAATCATCTTTTGTGAATAAAGGAGCAGCCAAAAGAATCTTCTTCATCTTAGGAAGAGTTAATATCTTTAGATGGCTATAACAGAAGACTTGAAACTGAAAACGAAGGCTTTACTGGGCTTGTTTTGCACTACTATGTCATAGCAAGAACTGCACTGTGGCACATGTTTCCTTGTCCTTGACTCTGGGATTGCTGAAACTGAAATATGGCTTTAAATGTTTGGATTTATCTGCCGACAAATGTTGAGCTACTCTCTCACACTGTCTTTGCAGCACAAGCATGAAGAAAAAAACAAAACAATCTACTTTTTTTCATGTTGCTGCAAATCACTTTACAGCTATTTTATTGTTCTACAAGCATCAGTATACGAACCACCTGTTTTTACTTGTTTACTTCATATCATATTTGCATGCAGATTAAGCCTACATTTAAATTCTATATATTTATTTCTCTCAGACTGTTAAACACCACCGTGACAGCTGTGCCTCACATATATATCTAAACACTTATTTATGTAATAACAATTATAATCAATCAGATTATCCTGTGTCTTAATGATATAGTACTGATAAATCTGTGAACTTACACATTAATGTTCAAATATTATAGCTTTCTCCTTCTTCATAGGATCAGTTGCTCTGCTGCCAGTTTGCGATTGGTCAAATCCTCTTAACACCGCCCCTTTCACATGAACTCGCTCATCATTAGATTATCCTATTAAGATGATATCCACCTTCTCATAACTGCTTATCCTGATTGTTAGGTTAAGTAAAGCCAGATATCCCGGGTATGTGAACTTGCCCAGGTCTTGTGTATGCCACTCCACTGTAGCAGTTGAGGGTTATGTCTTTTCCTTTAATTTTTCACATCTCATATACTTATGGATTTGATTTGCAGTAGACTACCCAAATGCAGTATGCAGTCGAAATTAAAAACAAGCTCTTTGTTCTACTTAGCAAAATGCTAAAGATTCAAGCCACAAACTATAAGAAGGAGCCAAGAAAAATGAGAGAAAACCACATACCATAAGCAAAATTGAGCAGCATATCAGATGCTTTGACAAAGGGAAAATAGGGCTACATTTACACTGAGAGCTGATTGGGACGTGACAGAAGAGGAAAGAGACAAAGATGAAAAGAACTGCACACAGGTGAAGACAACCAGGGCAGGAGGTAAAATTCATGTAAGACACGAAAGAAAACTAACCTTAAAAAATAAAACAGGAAGTAAAAAGTAAGGAAGTAAACAACTAAGCCTGAGCATGAAGATGAGACAAAGAGAGGCATAAACAGGGAGACTATCATAATAACAAAATCAACTCAGAGACCACAGAAACAAGATAATATCACACAACTCAAACATATCGTAAAAAAATAACAACACAGGCAAACAGGAGCCACAAACTCAACAACTTCAAGCTAAAACAGCACAGAAATCTGGGACCAACGGCTCAAAGCAAGCTGCTTCCAAGGTATTTAAAATGGCTTGAACCTGTAAGAGTTTCATTTGTAGGAGATGGAGCGGCATATTCAAATTTAGTCTCGTTCAGACTCCTAAAAATGTGAGTCTATGATTTAGCTGGGCTAATTTACTGTAACTACAATATGTGACTAAGTGTAGTTATGTTTTTCATACAGAGTAATGTAAAGTGTGAAAGTGGTGCTGAGGACGTTGTGTTTATTGTCCTCCAAGACCTCCCCTCTCCTCCCTGAAGCTGTTTTGGATGTAGACAAGTCGATCAAAGCATATACATTTTGCTTTGGTTCTTTTCTTCTGGAGGGAATTACACAGACACCGCAAAGTTTTGCATCATTTTATTAACACAGTAAATGAACTTCACACACAGAGCAGCTACAGTAAATGAAGGTTTGACTGCAGAGGTGACTGACGCCTCCTGCTGGCCAGTTTAACAGACCCAAACGTCTCATCTGCTGCACTGACAGGATAATCGAAACACATCAACTACTGAAGCAGACAAAAAACCAAAGAAACTGTTTAAATCTTCTCTTAAAAAAATTTTAAAAAAAGAAGAATTGCTGTTGAGAAAAACACTCATTACAGTGAGCAACCTGCAGCTGTATCTCGCACAACACCTTAAGTGGGACAAATATTTTCTCTTACCCTGAATACAGAGCGCCAAAGTATCATTCCTCAATAAATAGAAACAATCCATGACCCAAACTCACACAGAACAGAAGGAGCTGTGAGGACAGTCCTTTACTTAGGGTGGCCAACTCTAAATGTAATTTGTCTTGACATCTGCTCTAAGCATGTTCAGCTTTCTGGAGGCTGAATGGAGAAATCATGGGAGGACCATATGATACATAATGTATGGAACATGGTTGTCTGTAGACAATAATCTATGTATGAGGTAATGAAAGATGTGGAGATGCTGCACATCTATGTTCATTTATTTTTTGATGATGTGAACTGAAGTACTAAAAGCACCTCACACAAACAAAGTGAAACAGCGAACAGAGGGGAGAAACAAACCAAATGCACTGACTCACGATGGTGGGTTCAGCACCAGCTGCTACACGCCACACTATGATGAGGGGACAGGTTGGATGATGTGCCTCTCTGTTTTTGCCTTTATGGTTATGATTCTACCATCCATGTGGTTGAAGCTCGTTAGAAAAGTGAAGAATCATTTGCTAATGTTTACCAAACACTGAGCAGAATTACTGTGCAGTCAGTTTAGCTGTGTCAGTGTACAAATGGCCAGTTTAAGTGGCGGGTTTATTAGCAAACAAGAAAGTGAGGATGTAGATTCATTTAATAAGTGTCTTTTATTGCCGTAATACTGTAGTAAACTAAGTAAACTTGTATGTTTCTGGCCATCAGGGAGCAACTGTGAAAAAGAAGGATAATGCTTTCCCCAATTGGTAGCTTCGCTAGTTTCAAGCCTTTATTTATTTGATATAATAGGATGTTGTTGTTTTTTAAAAATTATGGCCTCATTTAGAGTGAATTATAAAGCAGTGTATGATTTAGGGTATGGCTGGTAAGTGTATTACTGTGTGGTCTGCTCTTGGTCAGATTTACCTTCTTGCTCAAAAAAGATGGCCAAAAAAATATATCAGACTCCAGCAATCCAGTGGGAGATATTCATTTATACATATACAGTCTCATAAGCTTTGATCATATAGTAAAAGTCTTCTGCTGAAAGATTTCCAAATATGTTTCAGATCACAGCACTGCAGGTTGTGCACTGTTTGACAGACAGGCAAATACACTCAGTCTCTCTGTGAGCCTATGAGAACGAACCCTTTTTGATTAGCAGCATACTATTTTATCATACATGTTACTAGAGTGAAAGTTTGCTCCAAACAAAGATTCGGATCAGATAAATGTGTCAACATCTGTGTTACAGAATGGGGTGGCTGTAGCTCAGGTGGTAGAGCGGGTCACTTACACACCGGAAGGTTGGTGGTTCGGTCCCAGGCTCCTCCAGGCTGCATGCCAAATATCCTTGGGCAAGATACTAACCCCATGTTTGCCTACTGGTGGTGGTCAGAGGGCCCGGTGGCGCCAGTGTCCTGGCAGCCTCGCCTCTGTCGCCCCAGGGCAGCTGCCCTGTGAATGTGTGTGTGAATGGGTGAATGACTGAATGTAGTGTAAAGCGCTTTGGGG
>VUQG01040750.1:15269-36954 GCA_015106755.1 Etia nguti
CAGCTGTGGCTACAATGTAGCTTGCCATCACCAATGGGTGAATGACTGAATGTAGTGTAAAGCGCTTTGGGGTCCTTTGGGACTAAGTAAAGCGCTATACAAATGCAGGCTATTTACCATTTTGTGAAAGAAGTCCAGGAGCTGTAGAGTTGTTTTTCTCTGTCGATGTAAAATTTGTAAAATATAATTTGGATCTACTGTTCTGTCATCAAGAATATTTGACATATATCTACATCTTTTCCCCCTAAATACCGTATATACAATTCATTCCTCCTTTTTTTAAGTATTAAATACTTAATATCTAAGTTGGAGCACAGCATTTATCTACAGCATGATGTCTTATCAGGATGTAAATGTTGTCCCTCATAATTCACAGTCTCTGGATCTCTGAATGCTCCAGAAAAGCCCTTTAAAATAATGTTAGTTTTCTCTGTTAGTACTAAAACAGTCACATACTGACATATCACAGCCTGGCCCTCCAGTCTCTGAAGTCTAAAGGCAAACAAAAAAACCAACACAAAAAACACACAACCTCATGTTAACCCTGTGTGACAGCTACACCAATGAACACAAATATGAGTCAACCAGAATCTCTGTATGCGACATTATTTGAGCTTTTATGCATTTTTATATATCTGTTTTCATTTTCTTCTTTCAGCTGCTCCCTTTAGGAGTCACCACAGCAGATCATCTGCCTCTATCTCACCCTATCCCAGCATCCTCTTCTGTCACACCCACCCTCTGCATGTCCTCTTTCACTACATCCAGGAATTTTCTGTGGTCATCCTCTTCTCCTCCTGCCTGGCAGCTTCATCTTCAACATCCTTTGTCCAATATACCCCTGATCCCACCTCTGCTTTATACAAGGTGTGATCAATTTAGCCAGTCTCCCATTCAAAGTCATCTTCTCAGACACGTCCAAATAGCTGCAATTTTAGAGCATGTCATGGAAGTCTCATTTTGGGCATTTACATTGTGATCTTAAACTTTGGCAGAAGTCAAACATCTTTTGTTAAAAACCGACCCAAATTTCGCGATCAGCACTTGGTGATGACCGAGAAGCTGCTCAAAGGCAGAATTGCTGAGTTCATTAATCATGAGTTCATGAATTCAACGTGGACTTCTACTGTAAAGTCCTGAGCAGTCTGCGGGAGACCAGTCAGAGGAAACAATGCGATCTGTGGTGTGGTCCTATGTGCCGTGAGGTGTCTGCTCAGAGTGCTTTGACTCCACAACAACACGATCACTCACCCAATTTGCCTCACTGGGATTTTTAACAGCAAAATTAAAATGACCTCTTAAGATCAATGTTTTCACACAATGGAGGAGAACCAGCTTACACTGCATAGGAAAAAAAAGGGGGACAGAACGAGACTTCTAAAAAAATAATAACAGAAGCCAGGATGAAATTAGCCCATAGGTGCACAAGGAGGTGCACTTGAATATGAACCCAAATGAAAACTGGGCAGACTTTTTGATTTTTATGAAACTGTACTCTGAATGTTCTGATTACAACTTGTAAAAGCGTGTCCTTCATTTCTGATTGTCAGTGCATCAGGACAATCCTCAGTCCAGTGGAGAAATCCCAACTCTATGTGAAGCATATGTTTTTGCCAGAAATGAATTTTTTTTTCAACACATGGCCTCTTATGGCATGAATCTGTACGTAATCGCTGCGTGAAAACTTTGCCGTGCATTTCAGTCTCAACACCCCATCACTCTTTCAAAGGAAAAGACCGTGTCTGTGCAGTTATGAGCTATTACCTGAAGTTAAACCGAGTGTTTGTGTAAGAGTTGAAAAACAGCTTACATACGAATAAATACTTTCTATCGAAAAGATTATTTCCTCAATCGTTGGGTTTAACAGACCATTAGCTGGGGACTATTTTCAGTGACAGATTAATCTACATTTGGTGCTTCAGTGGTTATTTGTGACAGCAGGACGGTGTGTGCGGGGCTAGGTCTAAGTAAGCTACAATGTTTGCATTCATGCTAATGAAAGAACAAGTCACCGAGGTCAATAGTGAGATATTTAACTATTTTAGGAACAACAGTGCAGCTCTGTGGGACAGAGAGAGAGCAGGCTTCGATACACTCACACATAATACTTGCTGGTTTTGGTCTGACATTGGCTTTAATATCCACACAACCAGACTTACTTCTCTTACTTCCTCTGTTTGCACTGGTGTGGTGCATTTAAACAAATGAAATCTGTGTTGAAGTTACTGAAAAAACTCATTATAAATGGTTATTTATGTGGATTCTTGTTTATGCTTTGACAGCAGATATGTTGAGTAGCTACTTACCTAGGTATTCAGCAAATAAAAGGAGTAGTTTTTTAAATTAGTCCCTTCGTGTTTCAGGTATTCATTCACCTTTTTGTTTTAGAGTTGCAGACTTCCATCATCGCTGCCCTGAAGTTTTGTCTAAAAGCCATTTATCAGTATAACACTGACAGCACAGTGCTGAAATCATTGAATGTGCATCGAGTCATTTAAATCAGCTGTGTTGCTTTCCTACACGTCGGTGCTGACGCTGTGGGTGACTACTTCCTTCATGGTGACCTGGCGGATGAGGTTCAGCTTCTGGTAGAAGCTGGCCAAGTCCATGGGCAACTCCATGTCTTGCTGCTGCACAGTCCTGTAGCTGATCCTGCGACCACCATTGCACAGCCTCTCTGGGTGCTGCAAGTAGAAGGGCAGTGAGCAGCGGGCACAGGAAGGGCAGAAGGCGTGCGAGCGATAGCACCTGCGTGGCGGCGGAGGCGGAGGTGAGTAGCTGACGGGGCCGTTGGCTTCAGTGAGGAAAGTGGGAGGGTACATCTCGGGCTCGTCACTGTATTGCTCTGGCGTCGGAGGCGTAGGAGGAGCCGACAGAGCCAGGGGGCGAGACGGTGACATGGTGGCGAGCTCAGGTTCCTCCTCTTCCCCCTTCTCAGACTCCTCCCTCTTACAGCAGTAATACTGGGGCAGGTGAGAGTTAAACATTTAAAAAGACAAAGGGTAAACCAAAGGAGAAAAGAATGAGCACTTTCAAAACAAATTTCAACCAATCGGATCAGTGTCTTTGTCTGAATCTTAACATTGTCATGAAAGCAGTGAACCATCTACCTATGACCACTTACTGGTAACATGGAAGAAATCAGATGCGAACAAAATCACAAAGATTAAGAACAAACTGCCACCTGAGGAGCTTTCAAAGCTAGCAAGTAGCTAGCATATTCTTGGCGTTTGTGCGAGAGCGTGCACATCAAAGGCACTTGCAGATCATCACTTTCAAATAATACTTGGCAGGTGATTACACAAAGCATCCATCACTCCTAAAACTGCAGTTGCAACATGCTAAGTGCTAGGACTCACTCAGGAAGAAAACATGGATAAGAGTTTCTGAAAATTACTCCCAGCTTTTTGCACTGCACACATCCATTTGTTTACATGTGTGAACATTTGTCAAGTTTCTTGTTTTCATTAATACGGTGCTGAGGTGCATTTTGCATTTTGTTAAACTTTAGATGTGTAATGAACAGTGAGACAGTCATACCTGCAACCTACATAAACACAGCACAGCGACGATCGTCAGTAAGATGACTGTAGCCAAAATTCCTCCTGCGATGACCACTGTCCCGGCTGACATTCGAAATCCTCTCCATCAACACCCTGCAATCAAAGCAATGAGTCAGAGTTTATTTTTTGGTTAGAGTAGTTTAAAGGACTTCACACATGATTGAGAAACCAATAATTATTCATCCATCCATCCATTTTTGACAGTTTATCTGGGTTTGGGGTGCAAACCCAGATAGGCGATTGAACCTGGTTAAATGGTCAAACACGGAAGCAACGTACGTATGATTGCTTTAAAGGAAACTCAATCAAAATCCAGACTGAAAGAAGGTCTTAAGTTTAAAATTATTTTAAACATTTCTAAGAAGAGAAGGGAAAAGGGGGAAGGAAACCACAGAGGGAATATTAGCAGCGTTTTCCTGACTCACACTGGGATTTGGCTGGTGACTTACCCACGTAAGGACAATTACATTGTTGAGATATACAATGCTGTGCTTGAGAGTCACCATCTACCGGAACCAAATTCCTTGTATGTGTCTGTGCATATACACGGCCAATAAACACGATTCTGATTCTGATTCTGATTCGATTCTGATTCGGATTAGTCAGCGTAAAAGCAATGAGTCTTTGTTATGTTATTTGACAGAAATCTGTGGATTTTTTCAATTCTCTGTAAACAAGAATGTTTGTAATGCCCGAGTAACTGAAACCCTCATTAAAATAACTCATTTAAAAACCTAAACTTATTACAACGCTGGCAGTTTCCCTTTGGCTTTGCCCAAAAGCTCTTTTGGGAGAAAGTAAGGGTTTCTATGCAGGAAACGCTTATTAGAGAGGAGATGGGGATGGAAATGGAGCAAGAGAAGGTAGAAGAGAGAGAGGCACAGGTCAGCCAGGAGGTGCAAAAGAACAGATGGAAAGAAGATAATGAGAGGAGGGGAAAGAAGCAGGGTGAAGGATACACAAAGATGAAGAAGGTCAGAAGAAAGGAGGTAATGAGGAAAATCATGTTATGGGGGAGAGAGCATAGTGACGAGGAAGGAAAATTAAAAGAGATGATGATATATAAGGAGAAAAGGGATGCAGATGGTGGGTGGGGAGGCTGTAGGAAAGATAATGATGTTGCTGTTACAATTTTACAACTATACTTTATGGCTCTGCTGTGAAGCTCTAAAATGTTTGAACTCTTGCCAGCAGCCATTACAGAAAATACTGCTTATTGATTCTTATATTTCATTTTTGTCAGTAATCTAATTGGTCAGAAAATGTAGTCACAGTAGGCCAAGTGTAAAGCCGGCCAACAATTGAGAGGTCCAAGGAAGAAAATGCATTATCCACTTGATCCAGACTTTAAGGAGAGCTCAGTTTAACATAGCATACCATAATCAAGCATCCTTGATACATTTTAATCTGGATTTTGCAGCACTTCATTCCACTGAAACAGCTTTTCTTAGAGTTTTCAATGACATTGTGAAATCACGTAAGAAATATTGTCAGCTTGAGTTCCACTGTGTCACGCTCTGAAGTGGAAATTTTTATTCATACCTTTCATCGTGTCTGGATTATTAAAGGACAATAATCAGGAAGTGTACAAATGTATAGTTTTTAATAGAAATTGTATCATTTCTTTATGTTCAGATCAAACTTGGTCAACTGGGCTCAGAGCTTCACAGACACTTTGTGAAGGTTGAAAAAATGGAAACAAGCCTCACTTGTCAGTATTTTACAGGCTAAGTGTCCATTAAACATTTGGCGCCTGTTACTTGAAGGCATTCAGCTGAATGCACTTAAAACAATTTAAAAATAAAGCAGTCATTGGAGCACAAACATGCACTACACTGTTTTCAGATTAGAAATTGGAAAACTTTTATGTCTAATCTAGTTTGTCTCCTTCAAACTACACAAGAGAAAAATAGAAACATTATATCATTACATTGTATTATTTGCTTTTCATTCATGCTTAATTAATAAATATGATCCCAAAGCAGAATTACATGTGCACTAGTGAATTGAAAGAAAAATTAAAACACTGTTGAGTCATTAGCAAGTGTTCCTCAACCATTTAATGTGTCAACAGAAGGAAATCGGACAAGTTCCCCTTGAAGGCAACTGAATGACTGCAGTCACTCAGTCAGTCAGTTACTCTAATGTTGCATTATGACTTTAAGTTTTCTTGATGATTTACAGAATAAATCAGGAATGTTGACAGACACTAAAATGCCAGCAGGCAGATACAGAGAGCCACATGAAAGGAGATGTGACTAACATAAAGCCAAAATCTTAATACAATACAAGTTCTCTGAAACTTCCAAGAGCTTCATCAGGGAGAAAAGCTGCAGCCATAAGCTGTGAAGATGCAACTCACAATGTTGTGGATTGTTTATGATATGGAAGGCAGGTGGTTCGATTCCCTGACTCCTCCAGTTCATGAGCCAAGTATTTTTAGATTAGATATTGAATCCCAAGTTTACCACTAGTGGTAGGTAATAGATTAATAAAGTGCTCGACTTTAACACACCAAAACTGGTGAACACGCTGTTTGTACCTCACAAAAAGCCATATATTTGTCAGACAATTGGATTATAAATGCAATTATTTTAAGTTCAGTCACTTTAAATACCAAATGTAAAGACTAGCATACAGCTGGCATCTACAGCAACCTGTGTGGGCTTCCACTAGCAATCAAGGCAGCTGTACCCTTAACTTTAAGACACTCTAGTATCCAAATTGAGCATACAGTTGTTATGAATAGGATAATTATCCATAAACTCAAAATCAGTGTTTTTTTACCAGGCTGAGGACATATTTCTGCTTTGAAGTTTGTAATTTTCATTGGGAGTCTACAGGGATTGTGTCATATTTAGAGCCAACCTGATGCAGGCTTTTGAAGAACCACAGGTTTTGGCTTCATCACCAGAGAGTGGAGGTAGTGCACCTAGAAGCTACCTGATGCCATAAATGTTCTGTGGAGCTGTAAGATTAGATGATACTGGACAAACAGGAGAAACATACAAATACAACTACAGTAGCCAAAGAGTACTTTCTAGAATTAAAAATAAATGAAGGGAAGGTTGAGTGCAAACTTTGCTTTAGAAAACTAGGATGTGACAAGTCTGCTTTATGGATGCAGTCTTTTTAGAGCACTTTTTGGTATGAGAATATTTTAAGGAGCTAAAAGTTGAGCAGTTCCCAGTAAATAATAAATATTATTATATACTGAACATATAATAATATAATATTCATTATGTTTGAGCTACTTACATGTGAGTTTCTTCTGATAAAGTCCTGTCACAGCTACTTGCTAAACCAAAATTAAGAACTCTATGGATCATAATTTATGGCAACCAAACACTAATGCATGAATTAAACTCTCCAAGTCTGATAAGTCTTTGTAAGAAGTGCAAACTCTCTGTTACCCGCACATCACAGGTCTACTCGACCACACTTTCATGCTACATGCATTTTGTCATCGTAATCCATCTGAACTCCCAGCATCATTTTCATATGACCTGCAATAAGGCTCCAGGCTGAAGATGACAGTATGTCGGCGCGCTGTGATACGATCAAAGTCGGACACGTTTAAACTTGAAGCCACTCAGAAATTTTATACAACACACTCTGAGCTGATGAGCTCCCTCTCATCAGCACGCTGAGGATCAACTCATCACTGGCTATTGCATTGGGTTTCCATAGTGACAGTACCCTGTCACCCCTGAGGGCTGGAGAGTCATTTACACCCACACAGCCAGTCAGCATTACACACAAATGACCAAACAAAACACACACTCGCACACACACACTCAAAGGTCAACAGCCATCAGTCCACCCTTCAGTGGTTACTGAGCGCTTCACTCCAACTAAGCACAACATATCTTCTTCACTAGACTTAAAAATGAAAATAAAAAAAAAAAAAAAAAAAAAAAAAAAAAAAAAAGAAAAAAAAAAAAAAAAAAACCCAAAACAAAACAAAAAACCTTTTTCCTGCCATTAAAAAAATAAGTTCTTAATTTTAGAAAATTCTTTACACGAGTTTATTTGTAATGGAAAAGGCTGATGTTTTATCACCAAACTGATGTTATTGCATTTCTCTTCACTGGTGATGGGGGTACACATTGTGAAGCAGGTAAAGGGAAAACCGAAAGTTTCATTCTCATGTCAATAATTCTTTTAAACAGATTCTTTTAGATGTTTACTACTCTCGACAGAACCAATTAAAACAACAAAAAGCAAGAGTTACATTTATGATAATAACAATTATCTTCAGTTTATCCAAAATCTGTGGATTCTTCGACAAAGCCATCATTTCTTGAGTAACTGGCTTGTGTTAGAGAGGGCAGGAAGGTGGAAAGGTGCTGAAAAATGCACTAATGCAGCGCTAGTTATGTTATAAAGAGACCGTTCTATTAAACTTGGTTTTCTCCTTCAACCCTTTCAGTTAGTTTCCACTCAATTCTATCTAAGTGTGTGATCCAAATGCACAAACATAATATATCAGTTGACAAGAGTCTGAGCCAGAAAATTATGAAAATATACCCAGTTCTTGATTTTTTTAACCATTTTAATAGATTACTTTCAGATGATTAAAACGTTTTTTTTTAACAACCTAGGAAATGTTTAGAGCCTCTTATTTGAAAAAAAAAAAAAGTAAATTTGTGGTTACATTTTTGGCTTCAACTAGGAAAACAGTTCAGAGGCTAAATGTATGAATCTGATTTCTCATCTTTTCATACAAAATAACTGAACAAGATTATGAATCTGACATGTTTTTATAAAACATAAATACATCTAATGACTAACTTTCTGTTTGTAGAATGTGGAGATAATCCAGTAAATACAGTGAAGTTAATGATCCAATTATTACCCAGCATTATAATAATTATTATTGTAGGATCTACCTTACCATATAAAACGCCTTTAGGGGACTGTTGTTGTGATTTGGTGCTGTATAAATAATACTGAATTGAACTGAATTCAATGGAATCATTTTGCTTACGGGCTGCGGTTTAACACAGATCAGGTTCTCCTCATTAAACACTCTTTCATTCCGCCCATTCACCATCTGAGCTGCGTTTCAGATTCTAAATAAAAATACAAAGTTATCCACAAATTTGGAGAAAAAAACCTAATTTGAAAAAGATCCTACAATTTATTTAAAATGACTTTTTCATGCCCCCATAGTGGCTTTTTTGGAGACCTGATAAGAGGAAGAAAATGGGTGGCTAGATGGTGTTTGATTTATTAACGCGCGTGAAAGGGGATGTGTGCATAAAGTGGTAATCTTACCCATCACATTAGTATTTGGATGGTCTCATGGCGTTAATCACGGCACCTCCGCTTCAGGATGTCCCGTTTGTGACCAGAGGTGACGGGGAAGGAAAGTCGCGTTAAAGCTGGATGTTACCCAATCTGTAACTCTGTGAGTTTATCTTTATTTACATCCACGCGCTGGTGTGAGCCATGAGTACCAGGAGTAGAGATTTGTGCGTCAGTGAGAGAACGACAAATCTTCAAATCTCTTCTGTAATTTCACAGCCTGTGTTTTACTCCACAGCTGGAGAGGTTTGAGACGCATATGCGTAAAAACGCAAATCTGAAAAACAATACAGCTCTTTTTCATCGAGGAGCTGTCTTCTCACACTTTCTTCTTTTACTTTTTCATGACTGGCAGTGTTGCACGTTGGGGGTACAAAAGCGCTCATGAACTCAAAAATCCCGAAATCTGATTGGAAATGCTCCCAGTGCGAGTTTCAGGTCCCCAGATTTTCTCTTGGCTTTGATCCCAACAAAATCTTTTAAAAAGCGGCTGGTCCCAAGGACGAGAGAGGAGGAGAAAGGGTCGGGTCCGCTTCTAAGTAACTGAAGGTGTATGCTGTGCACACTGGATCCGGTCTCATCCTGTCTGTGTAGCAGCACACATTTCCGATGCTGACCCGAGAGGACGCGACGTGCGTCACAGCAGCGCGCTGCAGAAATAGGTAAAATCCAGGTAGATTCAGCGAAAAAAGAAAACACTGGAATAATCTACTTTCCTTCTTCTTAGAATACGGTGAAAATTTTCCAGTACTGTGAAAATATTTGCTCCAGTTTTGTTTTCAAGACACTAAATGACCTTTGTAAAACAAAACAAAAAGTGTTTTCTATATATCAGTTTTATAAGATTCAGTTTTAAAGTCAGCAGTTAGCTTCGGTCAAAACACGTTAACAGATCTGAGCTGTGAAGCTGTTGTAGCTTAAATTATGTTATTATTTTGTGTTAGTTAACAGCATAGACTGTCTATCAAAATTGGCCATAGCCTCCATTTTATCAACCACGGGTCTCTGGACTTTTCTGGGCTTGGTTTTCTGGAAACGGAAGCCATGTTTAAAGAGGGCGGAAAGCTATTTAATTAGCTAACACAAGCTTTGCTAGCAGGCTGCATCCATAAACAGACTGCAGAGTGCAACTGAAGCTGAGATCTAACAGTCTAACAGATGTTTACAGCTGCCTTAGTCAGATTCCATCTGTCACTTAAAGCAGTCAAGCCCCTACTAAAGCTAAACTTTAGCTCTTAATACAATTTTTTGTTGAATGTAGAAAAAAGGTGTACAGTTGTTAAGAAGGGATAACTTGGCTATGAGACAACTAAAAATAACACATAAAATATCACCTTCAAAAAGAACAGTGTTAGTGTTGTTTCTTATGACAAACAAAGAGTACTGATTTTCATCCAAACATCAACCATTGTCTGATCACATACCTGCAGCTTTTATGCCTAAACTGTCACATAAAAACTTTAACAGCTTAACTTGAATTAATTTTTGTCTGCATCAAATCTAATTCCCTTGGTCCGTCTTCATATTCACTCTTCAAGGGACAAAACACCCATATTAGAGCTGAACCTGTTGTTCTTAGGTGATCTCGTGTCCAAGGAATTTTTATGGAGGTACAAACTGACAAAAACTGAAAGATGTTTAGTTTATGTTGCAGAAAAAGTTTGTTTTCTCATCTGAAAGTGATTTTTCAATTTCCCGCCTTGTCAATAAAACATTCACACATTTTTTGTGTTTAAACAGACAACATAATTATAAACTTTGACTTACTGTAGATAAAAATTAAAATTTGTTTACTGAAGAGTTTTTTGTTTTTATTGTTAAAATGACCCAACGGGATTAAAATTCCTCCAAAATATATATAGATAAACAATTCCATACTTTTTGATTTTCCTAATTTTGTAGATAAAGACATTTCAAAAAGATTTAGTCAGTAAGGAAGCAACGAAGCTCAGATTTGGAATATGTCTGTCTTTGTTCCAAATAAATACAAGTTTTTGTTGCTTCTGCATTACTCTTTGTTCGCAGTCTGCCACAGTCTCTTTTTTCCCATCCACCGCTACACTTGGAGCGGCACCAAGAAGAGATGAGTTTAAGGGCTTTATAGAAAGAAAAGATTTTATTGCTTGAATTATTTAGAGGATAAAGCAGGCTGAGATTCCACTGTATTGTACAGACACGAGCGTGTAATATTAATGGAGTTGAGATGTTAGAGGTTATTTTTCGTCTTTTCTCCTGCTCCTGCGGTCTTGCAGTGCTTCTTTCTTTCCCTGAGGAAGCCTCTGCTCGGAGCAGCAAAAAGTGAAGATTTTCGGGTCAAAGCTGGAACAGTGACAGCACAGTGACAAACTGTGTCTTTTATTAGGCTGTTTCAGGCCAGAGAACAGATGTTGAGTTTAAATTTGGCAACGTTGTTTTGTGTTGTAAATTGCTTATGGACTTGATAGCAAAATATAGGATCGGATCATGCTAGTATGCTTCTTAAAATCATGCTTCTAACTCATTAGTGGAGGTTCTTTTTTTTTTTAGAATATTGCAAAACATTTGTATTATTTTTCGTCATAGAGCTAACATTTCAGTGTATAAACTAATTCAAGGCCTCGTTTAGTGTCCTTGCCTGGCTGCTGAGAGATAACGATCCAGTTTTACTTACATGTTCCACGTTAGACAGACGGGGTGATGTTGGGATAAGGTGTGGGTTTGTGCCCCATTGATACCTTTATGTTTTGGAATTTGCTGGTTCTTTTTATTCAGTTTTTACTGTCTATGACATTTGGTTTAATTAGGTTTAAGCACTAAAACCTTCTCAGGAAAATTGTTATTCTTAGGGCTAAACCACACTTCTTACTAACAGTAACACTGCTTGCTAACAAATTAGTTGGGACTGACAGATCTCTCTAACTAATGCCATGACCCAGTGTGTAAATGGGCCTCACCAGAGGCACGTACTAATACTATACAGATGGAGAGTTCTCATATTTGTTTCTCACAGCTGGAGCAATCAGTTGAATCTCACTGAGTTGACTTAATTGTCAAGTTCTGTCATAAAAAAGGCAGTTCCAGATTTTATTATGTTAACCACAAACACTGATGAGAAAAATATTTTACAGTCTACAGCTGAGCAAACTCAGATTCATTGTGTAGAGAGTGGATGGGGCATTGCTGACTTCAACTGAGGATATAGTCAGGTGGTGGAATGAACACTGAGGATCTCATGAATCCCACTGACGCTGCAGTGGAGTCCGGTGATGAGGGGGATGACACACCCACCACTGGAGGTGATGTTATTCATATAACTCAACTCCACAGCAGATGAGATTCACCTTGAATTTGGTGTTTCTACATGAAGTTACAGGATCAAGAAAACAATTTTCAATAAACTTCCAAAATTGTATCTACTTACAACATAAGGAAACTTTAAAGTGGTCCAAATTTACTCTCTAACAGACTGTTTGTTAGTGCCACTGGGATCACAGCTGAGTTAGTTGCTTCCATTTTGACTACATTAAACTGTGAACATGAAGCTATTTAAACCTCAGTGAATGGACAGACACATGACTCCACACTTAAACGCTGCCTCTCTCCATCCTCCTCCTCCTCCTCCTCTAACTGCCCGTTTAATGGCATCGCTCAATAAGACAAACAGGCTTTCGGTGTAAGTCGTCCACTTTGATGTGGAGATCCGCATTGATCTCCACATCAGGGTGATGGATTAGCTTACAGCAGGTACTTTTTACACCTGCCAAGGTCAGGTAACAGACACTGAAGCACTGATGAGGCAAAGTCCAGTACAGATGAGGAATTCAGTGGGTCACACAGTAATGTCACAATAACTAGCAACTGAAAATCTGTTTCCAATATCCAGATTAAGGTGTCCATTTCTCAGCCTGGAAACTGAAACGTGAAAAGCCAGTCTGCAATTTATATACATGTACATAGTATGTCCAAACTTTCCATGCAGCTCAGTCTCATTTATATGGCACTAATGTGGCAAAGGTGAAAACCTATAATGTTAGAGAGAAAACCCTAAAAATCTGATTCCTTTTAACAGGAGAGACCTCTGTAAGAACCAGGCTCTGGGAAGGACAGGGCAGGTTTGGGAATAAAGGGAAAGAGAAGAGAAAAAGTAGCATAAAGAGACCAAAGACAAAACAAAAACTAGAAGAAAGAAAACAAAAAAATTAACGACAGGCATGTAAATATATGAAAAGAGGGGAATAGAGGAAAAGTGCTCAGTGCTTCATGGGAAGTTCCCCCAGCAGCCTCAACCTATTTATGCACCCATACGGGATAGTTCAGGAAGAACCAGGCTAACTGTATGCTATTCAAGAAAGGAAATTCTGACCCCAAACTGGAAGCCAGTTCCACAGGAGAGGAGTCTGATAACTGAAGTCTATGCCTCTCTTTCTAATTTTAGAAACTCTAGGCACCACATGTAAGTCTGCAGTCTGAGACCAAAATGTCCTTTTGGAATAATATGATGTGGCGAGTACTTTAAAATGTGACAGGGCCTAATCATTCAGGACTTTGTATGTGCAAAGAAGGATTTTAAATCATTTTCTTCATTTAACAGGGACACAAAGAAGAGAATTTGCTCCTTTATAAAGCTTATAACAACCACAAGAAGTATTTAATAAGTGGATTAAAAAAAGTATCACCAATTCAGTACCTCAGTTAGGAAAATGTGTAAGGTGTAATTGTTAAATGATGACCTAAACTATGAAAAAACTGAATATCATGATTAAGTCTGTTGTGTTTTTCATTTTGTTTTTTAAAAGAGCAAAAAAAAAGTAACATTTTTTTCATAATTAAAATTATACCAGAGCCCTGTTGAAGTTTGAAAATGGGCTAAAATAAAGTTATCTGTGTCTGTGCTTTTCTTCGTACTCTTCATCTTCTAAGCAGGCGAGTATCTGTCCTCCAGGACATGTTCCACTCCAGTTCATAAGCCTGACTGGCACGGAGGCACTGCAGAATACTTGATGTGACACGGCGTCATGATACCCACCAGATGCCTTCAGTCGTCCTCTGTATCTCTCACATTCTGCTTCGCTCTGACTGATCTGAGCTCTTGTTTTTTCAGTCAGAGCATCATCCAGAACATGGCTCCTGACTTAGCGAGCCAAGGGCTGACAGGATGTTTTCATCTCCCTCTGGATCTCCACACAAAATCTGTTTACAGCTGACGCATCAGCACAACAAGCTGCAAGACCAGAGCCTGAAACACACAACAGTGTTTTCTATGGAAGATTTAAGCCTTACTCCTTATTATATAAAAACCTTAATTTTTTTTTACTTCAATTGGCATAATTCAAACCAGTAACCTCTAACAAGATCAAACCTTAGACGCATACTCCCACTACCTACACATCAAGGTCTGCAGCATCTTAAAAGACTTTTCCATTGGTCAGCAGGTAGTGGTTTTCTACATACTGGTCTCTCATCACAAACATAATTTGCTCTTGAAACAGCAATTAAATCCCAGACTCAAGCCTGGAGTTACCTCGCCAACCCCCAAATTCTTAGTGAGGTCTCTATACTTCAATGTATAGCCTTTGCTAGCTTGCTTAGGGTTTTCTGGCAAAATCAGACTCATTTTTAATATGTTTGCTTGGATTGTAGTGTCAGAAACTGATGTGCTATTCTTTCAGAGTTAAAATTAACTCTCTTACACTTTTGTTTAAGTTCATATAACAAATTTTTACATTTTCTGCATTTTTTTTGCAACAACTGCAGAGCGATATATTAATCAACACAAATAATTTACACTCAAAATCAGCGCTTGCACCTTTTTTGAATGTCAAATGTTTCTTTTTGGGGGGGGTGATACTGCTCGAGACGAGTTGGATCCTGTGTGGGTTGCTTAAGGCTCTTTCTGCTAACCAGCATGAATAAATGCCATAAAGTCCGTTGTTCATCTGATGTGACATTTTCACTTGCCACAGAAAGTCTGAAGAAAGCCTTTATTTGTCTAAGATTAAGCTCAAAATTTCAGTCAGTTTATTCAATAAGTCCAACAAAAGCAGATACATTTGTCTCTTAGGTGTGCAGAAGGATCAACGTACAGCATGCAATGCAAGCCATTTTCTTTCCAATTAACTGTGTTTCACATTCGCTTCAATCAAACACCACAACAGACAGTAGAAAAAACAGATATAGAGAGTGTTGAGACTCCTCTGTGTTTCAGATTGGCATAACGCAGACATCTTTGCGGCAGTCATCAGCTGAGACAGATCCTCATTAAAACTGCTTTTTAGCAGAGATGACTCTTCTGTCTTCTGGCATTCAGTTACAGTTAAATCTGCTCTGACAAACTGGCCTGCAGGTTTGGATTGGGTCAGCATTGCCCTCCGTCCTAGCAAACCAAGATGGTTAAAGGTATGTTGGATTGCTGGGGAAAAGGATCGCGTTAAGCTCGGAGAAAACATGGAAAAATATCTTTTAAATGGAAAATGTAGCTTAGTGAGTTCCCTGTTGAATTATGCAAGCATTGCACCTATGGCACGTCATTCAACATGTGCACTCCTTTTTTTTTATAGAGGCATATAATAGATTTAATAGAAGCAAAATCACTCCTACTAGTCTAACACTTTAGACACAACCACCAAATAAGGGCAAAAAAGCCTGCTTCCCACTTTTAAAAGAAGGTTAAATGTGCTGTTTAATCTGGAAACTACAGCACATGTTGGTCACCATTTTTTAGGGTTTAAACATACCCCAGGTACAAGTACAAAGTATCATTTTTTTATGATAATTAGTGAGGTTCAACACACAGAAGAAGAAGACTAACATAAAACGAGGAATAGTGAAACACCTGACTCATGAACAAGTCACGTGTTTGTCTGCTAGCACGGAAATACACAGTGTGTCTCAGTTCTGGTACTTATGTTCTCACATAGAGAACATAAGTACCAGAATCTCCATTTTGATAATGTAGTTTTGTCCTAATTAGAACATGACAAAATGTGCACTCATTAGACATGTTTGCAAAGTTTGGTTGCTGCTGTCATGCTAACTACTGAATTGTGTTAGCAATTTGCAATTTTCACACATGTTACAAAATTATTTTACAGTAAAATAACTATTACAATGAGTGCATTTCATGTAGCTGTTCTTAATAGTGTGAACATACTTATGCAACCAAAATAGCGAGTGAAAGTGTGTACGTACATGAGTTAAGACACAGACAATTAGAAGGGCAGACAACAAAGGAAAACAGGAAGTGAAGGATTTGAAAAGAGGGAACACAGGTTTGTACAAAATAAAGCAAAAACACTGTCAGAAAATATACAAAAACAACAAGAACTGTAATCTCAAAGTAAAGCCTGAAAACATGTGCTTCATATTTGGACTTTTCTTTGCATTTCAACAATGAAATCGAGCGCTGCTGCAGACACCTGATCCTGATGACTTTCATTTGAACGTCTACATTCAGAGTGTGCGCATCAGAGCAGTTTGCCTCCACGGATTTGGCTTGTGAGCTTACAGGTGTCTATTGTTCTGCCTATTATTTAGTCTAGAGATTCCAGTGTGAGAAAAACAGGTACCTACGACCTCTGTAAAGGGAAGGCAGGGAGGGAGCTTTTGGCACCTGGCAGCCTTATTATCATTTCATCAGCTCAGAGGTTGTCTTTGAAAGGACAGACTCCTGGATGGCTACCTGCTGTGGTGTGAAGGCCCTCAGTGCTGTGGTGAGCTGGATTTCCTTAAAGCAATGGGGATGTTAGTGCTACATTAACCCTCCCAGCCTTCCCCATGAAACCCCAATGTTTATAGGATATATAGAGTTATCCTCATGTTACAGCTCATGATGTCAGGCTGCTGCTCTGCCCCGTCTCCCTGCGTCATCAGTCAGCCTGGATCCATTCAAGCGGCCCTCAGATCCTGAAGAGTGCACAAACAGACTCTCGCCATCAGACAAAACAGAGGAAAGAACCCGTGTTCCTCTTGTCGTCAAACATGAGCTTCTGTTCTTACCTCGTGGATTTGTTTCCAGCCGTTAAATGAGTGTAATTCGATTTTTTTCAAAGGATCGATAAACCAACCTCAGCTGTTAGACTTACAGGTTTTTGGCTGACAGGTCAAACTTTAGAAAATGTGATTTTCTTTTCTTCTTTTACTTATATTTAATGATCTCAGCTGACTCTCTCAGAGGGATATTACTAAAGCTACAGCACTGAGAAATACTAATTCATTTCCATAAAGTTATACATGTATGTAATTTACTGGCTAGTGGCTCATGTTTTTAACACTTTGATTTAATAATGTAATATTATGAGATTTTACGTGTGACACTCAATCCCTGTAATTACCCAGACAAAACACCAAGTTTCAGGAAATGATGTAATAATTCTGTCTGAGCAACTTATGTACAAGTGTATAAGTTGATGTTTTATTTAATTATTGCACTTATTGTGCAGTGTGTGAAGTCTCAAAGAAATGAAAGCAGTAAATAAATGATTGGAGTGGGTTAATGAATGGGCTCAGCATAAGTAAAATAATTACTGCTCTGCAAAAAGTCTCAGTAATTACGATAGTTTGTGACACTATATTTGTACAGAGTTCAAAAAGAGGGCAGAGGAAAGGAACAAGCATTACGCAGAAAGACTCAGCGAGGACTTGGGTCCTTCTCCACTACCAATCTCTGCCTTAAATCGTCAACTTCCAGGCCTGAATATAATAATAATAATAATAATAATAATAATAATAATAATAATAATAATAATAATAATAATAATAATAATAATAATATTATAGTAATAGCCAATACGTTTTTGGCTAGTGCCAAAAACTGAAATTTTTCTAATGACCACTTCAGTTTGGATCCAAAATTCACATCCTATAGACTCCTGTGTTAACATGCCCAGCTTTACAGCAGTTCAAAGCCTGGGACAAAGACTTGTCTCCTCCTTCATGTCAACTCTGAGTGGGTAGATTTTTTTTCTAAATCATCCATCTAGATACTAAAGTTAGTGGTGTGCAAGCTTTAACTGACAGGCATTTGTGCACAGGCAGCTAGGCCTTATCTACACTAATTGAAGTCACTCAACTGGACCTCTACTGTGTGTGTGTGTGTGTGTGCTGTTGGTGCCTTTTAAGGCTTTTTAATGGAATTTTCTGCTTATTATGTTGTGCAGAAACGGCCTGTCCAAGAAATTTGTGCTTCAGTTTTGGTGAGTGAAATTCTAGTATTTTATTAGTCTGTTAACTAACACTAATTAGCAAATGTTTGTACCAGTGCATCACATCTATAAAGTGGACACAGCTTCCAACCAAGGTTGCTAGTGTTAGCTAATCACAAGGACTAAATCATCTAATTCTCATTTTCATAAGGTAAGTCTGGGCTCCAGAAAAACCACCATGGCAGCAGCCAAAACAAGTGATTAAAATCAGCAGGTGATGTCAAAGTGGCTGCTTGTCAGGGTTTAAACCAGAAACAAACATGTCTATGGCTTGATACAGATCGTGCTTTTGACTTTGTTCTTTCACTGACCCTTTTTGAGCCTTTTAGAGCATTTTTGTAGTGATATGTGACTATATTAATTGCATATTTACATTACTGTGACATTATAGGCATAATAAATTTGCTAATGTTATTAATAATAATGTATACTTTATTGATCCCCGTGGGGAAATTCCTCTCTGCATTTAACCCATTCACTCAGTGGAGCAGTACCTTGCTCAGGGGTACCTCAGGGTAGCCATTCAGTGGATTCGAACCCCCGACCTTCCAATCATGGGGCAACCGCTTTACCTACTGAGCTATCCCTGCCCATCATTTTCTTAAGTTTAATTAATGAAATCCTTTTGAATTTAGCACTAATTAATCAGCATCTGTGTCTTTGCGTTTGGGTTGTGAATTTTATGGAAAAGAAATAAGCTGTTTTTTTGCACACAACTCTTATGGTTTTCTCCACATGACCTCAGCTGGATGACACTACAGCTTAAAATATAGCTCACATTCTAAATTGTCTCACAAGATAGAAGAAAAAAATATGATCTTAATACTTTTGCTAAGTCCACCAGCACAAACTAAAAGCTAACATCAGAGAACCAATAAGTGCTCTTGCATGTATTTTTAAGAGTCCACAGTTTGGTAACAAAGTTAGATTTGAAACATTTCAACAATGACACTAAGTAGCAGAGTTCTTACTGAAAATCATTCAGCAGTTACAGACACTTTTGCATTAAACATAAAGTAGGACAAAGAAAAAATCTCTAAAAAATATAGTGATGATTGTTTAATCATTTTGAACACTGTTACTGGGTCAGAAAGGTAACATGTTTGTTTGTAGTAACACAGAGGTGTACAGTCTAAACTCATCCCACATGTGCCATCTGGTTGCAGAGACACCTCCTTATCCTCCCCCTGCAGTGCCCAGCAGAGAACCAACAGTATTATTAATAATGAAACACAAAGATTTCTACTTGATGGTTTGGCCCACTCTGTAATTCTCCGACCACACTTTTAGAAAAATGAAAAAGGCTTTTTCAAAGAATATTTCAACTCATCTCCAGTGAAGCGCGCCGAGAGCATCTCTGTTTTGAGGAAGCTTTTATGGCATGTGGAGCCTAAGAGCGCCTGCCCGTCCCCATCTTCCTGCACCGTCTCAGCCTTTTCTGTCCCACTAACACAGCAGAAGATGGTTCAAACATTCAGATGTCAGAGGCTGGGAAGGATTAAATGTTCAGCTCTAGAAAAAGTTCTTAATTTTTCTTAGAGAAAAATGATGTAAAACAATCCAACAATGAAACCGATGAATTGTTAGTGGAGTAGAAAGATCTTTGCTCTGAAACAGTCAATCTTAAGATAAAAAAAAACATCCTAACAGTTTACTGTTCCTGAAAGAGCTCATGGATATCAATGCTCTGGTAGCAAAACTATTACTATTACTTTGGGAGAGTCAAAATAATGCAGATGTAATAAGTAAAGTGTAATAATGTAATATTAATAATAATAATAATAATATTAATAATAATAATAATTACACCTTCCAATGTAATAGCAAGCTTTTATTGCATTCCATAGGCATTAATGTGGAGGTTGGTCCCCCCTTTGCACCTGCAGTGGCCAAGGCTTTGTGAGGTCAGAAACTGATGTTGGGCAAAAAGGTCTTGCCAGTAGTCTCCTGCTTCATCCCAAAGGTGTCTGACGGGGTGCCATGCTGTTATGGACCATAGTTTGCACAATGGGCTACAGTCATGCTGGAACAGAAAAGGCCCTTTTCCAAACTGTTCGCACAAAACTGAAAGCAGAGAGTTTTCATCCAGAAGTCTGCCTGATAGAGAAGATAATTCATCACTTCACAGAACATATATCAAATGCATGAGTCCAGTGACAGTGCTTTGTACAGCTTCACCTCCATACAACTGCTTAGCCGTGCTATAGAGCTCCCAACGCACTGTTTTTGTGCTGTTAGTTAGCTGGAGGAGATTTGGACCTACATGGCCTGACACTTCATCGCTGAGTTGCTGTGGTTCTTTTAAATGGTTCCACTTTGCAATAATACAACTTACTGTGGATTGTGGAATATTTAGGAGGGAAGAAATTTAACAAACTCTGTTGTTGCAATGGTGGCACCCTGTTACAGAACCTTGTAAATTAAGCAAGAAAGTAATCTGACCAAAAAAATTAATCTTCTGAATCCATGGATTAACATTTATTTTATCACTCTGTGTGCTCTCAGTGCTGCTGTTTATTTCTGAAGTGACGGCTGAACATTAGCACTCTGAAACTTTAAACTTGGCCCAGTTACACATCTAAGGGTGCTCAGTGCATTCATCTCTAACTGTGAAACTGGCCAGATCAGATTCATTGATTGGATATTTTTAATAATAGATAAATGCAAACAGAATGATACATTTTGTAACCCGTGTTTTCACGGATGCAATTTCAAACTCGAAAACTGAGTTGGCAGCAGATTCGGACCAAGCATAAAACATTCACACATTTTCTGTAATGCCTACTGAATGCATGCAGTTTCCTGCGGTACACACACAGCACACACACACACACACAGTTCATAGTGCTGTAACTTTACAGCAGGGCTTCATTCGGTGTGTTAGTAAGGTACAGTTCAACAGCTGTATGGCTCTGATGCAAGTTCATCTTAGCAAGGCTTTGTTTCTCTCTTTGCTTCATAGTACACGCTCTGCTTTTACTTTCTATCTTCATCATGTCTTGTCTGATTGCTGGGCCACCTTATAATCTCCCACGTGCTTTTTTCCCCACCTGTGTTTCGCTTCATATTCACTTACCTGTGTAACTGTTTTTTTTCCATTTGTCACATCATCTTTTTGTTTCCACCTTGTGCTTCTGATATCTATTTATGTGGATTCCTGATTTCTTTTGTCTTCATTCTGGACTTTGTATAAAAGCTCAGGTTTTGTTGTATATGTTGTGATCCTGGGTCGTGTGACCCAGCGTTTTGAGTTGTCTTATATTTTGATGGTTTATGGTTTAAATTCAGCTCATTCTACAGGGTGGGCCATTTATATGGATACACCGTAATAACATGGGAATGGTTGGTGATATTAAAGTCCTGTTTGTGGCACATTAGTATATGTGAGGGGGCAAACTCCTCAAGATGGGTGGTGACCATGGTGGCCATTTAGAAGTCGGCCATCTTGGATACAACTTTTGTTTTTTCAATAGGAAGAGGGCCATGTGGCACATCAAACTTATTGGTAATGTCACAAGAAAAACAATGGTGTGCTTGGTTTCAACGTAACTTTATTCTTTCATGAGTTATTTACAAGTTTCTCTTTGTTCACAGCCATTGACATGTCGAAGAGGTTAACACGTGAGGAGCGGA
>VUQG01040754.1:0-16575 GCA_015106755.1 Etia nguti
AAGTGAGTGTGCTTGCTTATAAACGGTGTGAGAGTGTGTGTGTGTGTGTGTGTGTGTGTGTGTGTGGATGGTTCAGCAGTGACTCTCCAGCTGCTGAGCGGAGTGGAGCGCACAGCATAGCGGACGCACAAAGCCAACTCCCTGGACTCTTCTTGTACTCTGCGGTTCATGTGACAGATAATCTCGGGCAGGGGGACACAGAATCATGAAGGCGCGGCGCTGCTCTCTAAGTTTCCGCGGAGTTTTATCAGCCTTTCTCATCTCTGTGCTGCTGGAGCCCGGGGCTGCCGGTGAGTTACACAAACACCGAACTTTAACAAACTCTCTGCTTGTTCGCTGTCACGCGCTTTGATGTCACTATATAACGTATTTAACGCGAACACAGAGTCCTGGAGCTGAAGGGGGCCGAGGGAAAGTTTTCTCTCCGGCGCGTTACGCGTGGCTCTCCGCAGAGCCGAGAACAGCGAGGCGTAACAGGTGACTCAGAGCGAGCTGAGACGCTGCTCAGTTATGCTGCCCGTGCAGCCTGAAGCGTACCCACAGAGCGCCTCAGAAAACTTTCCCTCTCGCTGTCAGATAACCTTTTACTGCATTGTAGATACCTGCCAAATGATCCGCTGCTGAGGATCACAGGTTTCAGCAGACCAAACGATTATTTTAAACAGGATTCGGAACAATGATACAAGGTGTGTGTGTGTGTTAAAATAATGGTGCAAAAGTGAGCTGTGTTGTATAGAATCACATTTCTGTCTAACATATACAGCCTCTTGCGCTTCCATAACTTCAAGTCTTTTACTTTAAAGGGTCACTCCACCAGTTTTAGGCTTGCATACAGCCTGAACAGGTTTTACGTTTCTCGTAAAACGCACTAAACAGTTATAATAGCATTATGGAATCTGTCAACTGGAGACCTGTTAGTGCTAAAAGGCAAAGAGATGTGTGCATCTTCTGCTGTGTTCCCATATGTGAGCCCTTCCTCAAAGTAACAAGCTAAATTGTTTGACAGAGGTAAAAACACTGGGGTTGTTTAAGTTTCTTACTGGAGTTTTTTTTAAGTGTTTTTATGGACCATTGCATCAGGTGGGAAGTCATGGATATCATTCACACAATATTTGAAATACAGTTCTAAAGAGGTTTAAACACTGTTTAGGCCTCCATTTCCTCACTTTGATCAGAGTGAAGAAATGTTTTCATCCATTAGGAGTTTGACTTTTCTCTTAAGCTGTTTCTGATGCAGTAGTGCTGCTTTCCCTCCCAACACGCCAATTAAATAGACCTGGCCACTTTCCATCTGTGACACCATGACAGTTGTCATGTCAATAAACCACAGAAACTTCCCCTTGTTGACATGACAGGCGGTTGGCTCAACTGTAACAATGTTGACAAGAAGATGAAAACTGGAGTCGTGTATTTTGTTGTCCTCATTACACTTCTCCTTCCCTTCTCCCCCTCCTGTTTGTTTCTGCCCTCCTCCCACAGCAGGAGCCTATTTTGAACCTGGAAATCCCGCATACCACAAGGACTGTGTGGTCCTGCTGCATTATGTGTCACAAATAGACACAGACACACACAAGCGCACGAAGACATACAAACTTGTACCCACATGAAGTCACAAGCGCACACATACACTTATTCCATGCTATTCCTCCAGAGCTCCTAGGGCTGCAGGAAGCTTCCTGTCACTCTTCCACTGCTGGACCAGCTTGACATTTTTGGTTATCCAAACAGCAGAGCTGATCTGTTGTTATCTTCTCTTTCTTTTTTTTGCTTCCGACTGATGTCAATAACAATCTGCTCAGCAGGATTTCACAAGGTTTCGTTTTCCATCGTTTCCAGGGAATCTTCATCGTGTTGAGGCAGATGTCGCTGTGCATTTCCTATTTCTTGTGCACAGCCAAGACGTCTATTTTGAAGCTGTTAGTTGTGATAAAAAAGCTAAAACTAAACACTAGGCTTTATGAAAAGGAGATCTGTACTAGTCAAGATACACATTGGAATTAGAGAGCGCTTCTCACTTAAATGTTTGTGTGTGGGGCTCCCTGTGTTGTCCTGCAAAGCTCCTTTTCTGTTTACACTCACTGTACTACGTTTAAGCGTGGAAAATATAACTTTAAGCTGCCTGAGTTGTGTTCCTTTGATTCCTTTTAACCATATTTGTCAAGTCTTCATTCTCAATATGCTTCACTGGAGCGTTCGGGTCTTAGAGAAGAAGGAGGGATGGAGGAAGAGGGGAGGCCGAGAGAGGGAGTTAAACAGGAGGAAGATAAAGACAGGGAGGAATGAGAGGATTAGGGCCAAAGTGGAGTGAGGGGTGGATTAAAAGAGGTGGGAGGATAACTTTCAGGAGCGAAGGGGGAGAGCCCAGCCGCCTGCTGTGGCAGTTATGTGGCCCCGAGCTGCCTTCTGCCAGTTGTCTTTGCACATTTCAGTGACAGCGCTGCAGGGAAAAGAAGAAGGGTTCTTGTTTCCACTCAGATCATTTCACATTTTTATTTCCTGTGTTGCCCCAGAAAAGTGTCAGTGGTAAAATCTCTTCCAGGGTTTTTTTTTTATAGGATTACATCTGAAAGAGCTGTAGCTTCACATTGGAATGTGAGCTCATTAGGCCAAGCATGCTGTCATACCTGAAAGCATAGCTCTAATGTCATTATACTAAATGCCTTAAAATGTTGTTTTTATTAATTATTTTACAAATTTGTACATATGAAACATTCATGTGTGAGTGTTTGGGCACAGAAATCTTTCACTTCTACTCACAGTAAGAATGCATTTGATTGGGAACACATTAATTCAGAGCCTTGAAGTGATAGAAACCTATCAAATGTTTGCCTGGTGTGGAGATTTTTCACTTTTTCCAGCAGTACTTCCTGTATAACGATGATAAACTGCAGTCAGGTTTCCTGCCTGTCCTCCCATCCACAGTGAGCTAACGTCCTCAGTGCTTTGGAAAAATGGGGAAAGAGGAAGAGAAGTATAGAAGTTTAGCTGATATGATAATGTGCTCTATATCCTTTAAGTTAACATTTCTGTTTCTTTATATATTCAATTCAAATTAATTCAGTTTTATTTAAATAGTGCTGAATTGCATCAACAGTCACATCAAGACACATTTTATCGTAAGGTAAAGACCCTAGAATGATACGGAGAAAACCCCCAACAATCAGACCACCCCCTATGAACAAGGACTTGTGACAATGGGAAGGAAAAACTCCCTTTTAACAGTAACAAATGTCCAGCAGAAGAGGAAGCCATCTGTTGCAATTAGGAGTGATGGGAGAAAGAAATAGGACAAAAGGTACTCTGTGCAAGAGAGTCAGAGAGGAATACACAGGTTTACTGTTGTCCAGAAAATGTTAGAGACCACTTATGGGATGCTGGATGTTCTTGCTCTAAACAAAGAAGAAATATCAGTACTATAAAGCAGTTAAAATGATTTAAATCTATCGCACCAGTGTACAAATACTTTTAAAAGTTTTTATGGCTTGTTAGTATTCCTGCCAAGACTCACAAGAAGACATATCTATGCAACTTACCATAATGATCGTAGCTTATCTCTATATGTAACCTATCTCATGTGGGCCAGTCTGGACGAAACCTTACACGAACATCATCACATAAATAGCAATTATTAACAGAAGTTAATAACCACTGACTCAGTCACTATGGAAACTTCCTAACAATTTGCAGATGAAGCTCATAGATTCTTGGTGCTAAAATTTCTTCTGCAACATAACACTATTTAACATGCAAATTTCCAACATGTCAAATTGTTTGCCAAAAGTGAACAGTGATGAAGTGGCTCCTCAATAGCACAGTGCATTTTTGGAAAAGTGGTGTAAGTTAATAGGTGGAGCCTACTGCCACCAATTGATGGTTAGCTCATCTCAGGGGCTATAGTACGCCACAGTCCCTGCCATTATGCCATTGAAGTTGCTCAGGTCAGTTAGTGGCTACAGTGTATTGGCTGAATGAAATGGATTTTAAACACCATATCATTTATGCCCTTTTAAATCATTAGGCACAGTTGCTGTTAGAAAAAAATGTGTAGCATCCAGAATTTTTATAAAACTTATTTGATAATGTGTACTTAAGCGTACTTCTTTCTCATCTGGATAGTAGATACTTTTCAGTCTTCACTTTCTCTGCCACTAATGAGTAGGTATTTATTGTGGTTATTCATTGGTCTGACTGCCAGATGGAAGTCAGTCACAGTAGCATGATTTCCCTCCTGCAGCACAGAGAGATATTACATTTCAATTACCGCTCCTTCAGAAGCCATCAAGAGCATAGTTAATGACAGCCCACACGTTTCCCCTCCACTTTCTCGAGACGCAGTGAGGTCACTTGTGTTTTCATGCTATAATCCTTGCGCAAGGACTCGCAGCGGGGAAAGAGTGCAGCAGTAATAAAAAAAGACACTTTAGAAGAGCTTTAGCAGCTGGAACAATGACCGAAATCACAATACAGACCTTCATGCACAGTTACCCTTTAACTTGCTGCACCAGCACAGTCTGATGAAACTTCAAAGTAAAAGCTCTAAGGCTGCCAAAACAACCCATTGAAGATCAGAAGTGCTGGTAACATAAATTCAGAATTTAAAGTGATTTTTCTTTCCTAGTCTTTGTTAATTACTCTTAAAATGAAAAAACAAACAGTTATTCACAGTGCAAAAATAGTCCTACAGTCACTGTTAATGAGCTCTTGATGTATAATCGGTATTGCACAAGAGTACAATAAAGATCCAACACCATCGTAAAATATTTGTACTCAGCGTGTAACTCTAGCTGTGTTACTTATTCGGATTGATGTAGTCTCGGTGGCACTTTGCTACACTAAATCAACCACTTTTATTTGTCTCTGAGGTTGTGTGTGGGTGTGAGCGCTCTGCTATTTCACGCTCTCTGTCCTGCTCCAAACTAGGCTCAGTGTGATGGAATGTGCCTTGAAAATATATTAACTGTGCTTCCTGTTAAATGAATAACCCAGTCTGTGCAGACTATGATCGAGTGTCACCCACCCATGTGAACACACACTGCGAGCTGAGGCCTTGCAGTTGGTACTACATAGGGAAGGTAGCGAGCATCTGTGCATCTAGAAGCCAAATCCCTACTCTGGTCTGGTCGGGTTTTACACTTTGACTTCGCAGAGTTGATCTGACGATAGCACAGACTGCAGTTGTTTTGTCTGTACCTGAGATTTCAGGCCTGTGAAGGCTGTTGTTGTTTGCAGCTGGGGGCCCCTTTCATCAGACAGAATTTGCTATCTGTCATATCAGTCTTCATCTTTCTTTACTCACTCTGTGAAGGAGTCTTTTAAGGATGTGTTTATCTGAATAGTAAGTGAAGGAAGTAATCTAGGAATTCTTTACAGCAGTGTGGATCATTAGCTCAGGTAGAGAGCTGAAGTGGTATCTCATGACCAGCATAAACTGCTTTCCTTTGCTTCCTGAGTCAGTGATTGTGAATGATTGACTCAGAAGTAATTGGACAAATACACATGATGTCAAAGTAAATCATGATGCTCTCCCACTGCGACCACTCTCATGCCATCCTGTTGTAGCATCCATCTGCCTTTAGTCTGGTCCTCGGTAAGCGGACTGCAGTGCACTGAGTTCAGGAGACTGACTACCTCATCTGGTGGTCAGATTTTCAATCTCTTCCTCCCTGAAACCTGCTATTGAGATATGTTTTACATCTTTGACCTGCTGGATAGCAACCTACTTCCATCACTAGTAATTCAATTCAATTTTTAATTCAATTTTATTTGTACAGCGCTAAATCACAACAACAGTTGCCTCAAGGTGCTTTATATTGTAAGGTAAAGAGCCTACAATAATACAGAGAAAACAAAGAAAACCCCAACAATCACATGAGCCCCTATAAGCAAGCGCTTTGGTGACAGTGGGAAGGAAAAACTCCCTTTTAACAGGAAGAAACCTCCAGCAGAACCAGGCTAAGGGAGGGGCAGGGATCTACCGCAACCGGCTGGGGGTGAATGGATGAAGACAGGACAAAGACATGATGTGGAAGAGAGCCAGAGATTAATTACAACAAATAATTAAATTTAGAGAGGTGTTTAAACACACAGTTAGTGACAAAGGTGACTGAAGAAGAAAAACTCGAGCTGAGCACCTGAAAGATGAAGACTCTGCCTCCCATTCTACTTTTCACTAGCTGGGCCCACAACCTCAGGAGGGTGAGGCACGAAAACGAGAACAGGTGTCATATATAGATAAGAACCAGAAGGGGCATGTTTGGAGGTGTAGTCCCGCTCCTGAAGTTCAGATAATTTATCTTTAATTAAATACTCCACAAGTAAGCCTGCAGTCTGAGAGCAAAGTGCTCTAATGGGGTGATGCGGTACTATAAGGTCATTAAGATAAGATGGAGCCTGATTATTCAAGACTTTGTATGTGAGGAGCAGGATTTTGAATTCAGTTCTGGATTTAACAGGGAGCCAATGAACGGAAGCAAATATAGGAGAAATATGCTCTCTCTTTCTAGTCCCTGTCAGTACTCTTGCCTCAGCATTTTGAGTTAACTGAATTAATCCTGATAATAACGAATTACAGTAGTCCAACCTAGAAGTAATAAATGCATGAGCTAGTTTTTCAGCATCACTCTGAGACATCCTGTCTCAGAGTGATAGGAGTTTTTCCTTCCCACTGTCGCCAAAGCACTTGCTCATAGGAGGTCATATGATTGTTGGGGTTTTCTCTGTTTTCTTTGCATTACTGTAGGGTCTTTACCTTACAATATAAAGCAAAAAAGGGAGAAAAAAAGAGGGAAGAACCCCCCCCCCAAAAAAACCCCAAACCAAAACAAAACAAAAACAACAGTTGTTGTGATTTGGCACCATAAAAAAACAAACTGAATTGAATTGAAATTTGACTGATAATTTAAAAGAAGAACACCTTAATGTAAAGCCGATTGGTTGCCCCTAATTAGCAACCAACCTGAGCAGCAGGAAGGAGCAGCTACTGTGTTCACAGTCAAAGCTGTGTACCTGAGATAACCAAAAGAACTTTGGGTTCATTACAAGTTTATATGGCAAAATAAGGGGAAGTATAAGAGATCCACTAAAAGCTTACCAAGGAAATATTGAAATATTATCTTTTTTTGAAGATTACTATGTTCTCCCATGCTGAAGCATGATCTGGATTTGCTGCACACTGTTTGTTCACCATGGTAAAGCTTTTTTGAGAATCCATAAGACTTTTGAAGCTCAAGAAGCTCTTGATTATGACAAAATGCCTTTGACATGTCTGTAGTTTGAAGTCTAGTTTCACTATGATCAATACTAGCTACATTGCCCACAAAATGTTTTGTGATAAAGAAAACATATTCAAATTAGAAACATCAGAAAGGGTTCAGACTGCAGTAACTTGGGCTTTTGTGCATTTTAGAAAATGAATAATAAAACCCAGGGACTCTTTTTGTTTTCTTTTTCAGTTATTACTGTGCTGAGGTAGCGTAGCTAGCAGAAGAGCTGCTGCAGTAGATCAAGCATTATCAGGACTGCAAACACAGACTGTACATAAAAGATGGACATAGCCACTCTGACCCTAAATCCTGGACTCGCATTTTGAACCTCAGCGATACAGTTTTTCAAGCCTCAACCGCCATGTTGCTTTTACAGAAGTCAGAAGTGATTGGATGAGAGAGCAGAGTGCTAAGTTACCAGGCAATTAGCAAGTTTTCAGTCCTAGGCAGTAAATATACTTTTTAATGTACTACAGCTGGGTATTTTATTACGAGCCAGATTCAAGCGGCTACTCCACTGCAGTTTTTGGTACTTCTGCCCATGACTTCATTTTTCAGCCCCAAATCTTGATTTTAACCTGAGGTGTAGGAAAAGATTAAAAGTTCAAAGTTCTGCTCAGTGAAGCTGAACCATGACAGCCTTAGGAGCAGACCTCCCAGCAGAGGAAGGGTTTCCACAACACTAAAACCATCCATCTGCACCACAACACCTGCACACTATACACAGAGCTTCTGTCCCACCCAGAATCTAAAGATTATTTGAACATGAAGCCACACAGAGAACTCTTCCTGCCCTTCCCAGATTTCAAAATACAGCCATAAAGCCTTAAAAGCCCTATGTCGTCTCAGGAACTGTCATATGACATTGTGGCTTAGCTTGTTTTTTACATTTTCTCTTAGGCCAGCAGTTTGGCAGCTTGGAGCAGACAGGTCTGTTCATGTCACAAAGCAGGGAAAGATCAGAGAGGCGTAGGCGGGTTGAGCCACGCAAAGGAGAACGACAGACTGTGCTGATTACACGAGCCACCGTACCGCATGCAATACTTCTCAGATAACAATCATCCAGAGAGATTAGATCAAACAATATCTGAAAGCTGATTGTTCTTTTTTGTGAAGTAGAAATGAAGACAGAAAAGGCTGCTGTGGACGTTTGTCAAGACTGAACATGAAAACCGATCTCAGCTCAAACTTTGTAAACATGAAAAACACATCTTTTAAATGACAAATGACATCACGTGACGTCATTACCACTTCTAAGTCTGTAGCCCTGTTTCTAATGTTGCTACATCATTCGTCAGATTCTTTGAAAACCTTGTGAGTCACTTCTTGCACGGTTTTTACTTTACAAGTCATAAATTGGTTCTTTTATCTCTAACTTCCTGTAAAACTACATCGTTTACAACATAAAAGTACAAACTGTTTTTCATATATGGATTATAATTTAAAAAAAGACTTTGATTTATTATTTTTGAGTACATTTCTTTGCATAGTATGTATAGTGTACAGTGTCACATGTACCTGGCAACAAAAATGCTCACATGCAAGTTTATGGTTACGTATCTGAAGCATCTAGATGAAAGCAAATGCTGTCGCTTGATAAAGGCTGACTTTTGATTTAGCTGTGGTTGTCTGTGTTGGTGCTTAAGTGTGGTTTTGACCTGTTTCTGTATAGCTTCCTGGTTTCTGTAGGACTCATTTGTGGTGGCTGATCCAGGTACAGAGTGTGGCTGTGAGACGGAGATGTTTCCCTGCTAGTGGCTGTCTATGTTGACAGTTTTTCATGGTTCAAACCTCATTTAGGTCAGGGAGATGATGCTTTCATGTTGGTCCTGTTTGTGTAACTGAACTTTAAAGAAAGAATAATGACCTTACATACCAGATGCATAAAATCTGTGCAATTATTTTATGCATTACAAATATTTTTCACACTCACCTATTCTTAATGCAGTACTAGTTTCACAGGACAAATGTAAATCAAAACGTCCACCGCTACTGAAGTAGTCAAACTATACTATTACTAGACGCTGCTCCTGGTCAGTCACCAGTGTATATATATATATATTACATGCCAAGTTCACGCTCAAAAAATTTGGAAATATGTGTCGTTTTTTCACAAGCATTCAGTGTGTAAAGGTGTTTACTCACCAGCCTCAGTGTGATATGTGAAAAGCTCCATTATCATTGAGGAACCCACAGCATTAGCAGTTCAGAGACCATTACAAACATGAAAGAGGAGTGGATAGTTTTAAGTAGCAGGTAAAATAATAATATGAAATAGCTTACTAACATTTTCCTAGTGTGAACTATTCATTTTTTTATGCCTGAGATGAAAAATTGCCAGTCAAAAACTACTAAAGAACAATATTACCGAATTATGTTTCAGTACTCATGATATTTACAAATTTTCAGCTGTAGTTATTTATTTAGATCAGGGGTGGGGGAACTCCAGGCCATAAGGGCCGGTGTCCTGCAGGTTTTCGATGTGTCCTTGATTCAACACATCTGATTTAAATGGCTAAATTACTTCCTCAACATGTCTTGAAGTTCTCCAGAGCAGCGGTCCCCAACCCCCGGGCCACGGACCGAGTCGTTTGGTACTGGGCCGCGAGATTTGAGGCTCGGGTGTGAAATTTATGGTTTTCGGGGTTTTTATCGGTTTTTATCGTTATTTTTTTATCGTTTTTATCGTTAACTCAGTTTCCCTGGGTCTTTTCCCGTGTTTTATGAATAATGGTACTGGTTTTATTTTGTTGTATTTATCCGTGACACCTTAAAGGCCGGTCCGTGAAAATATTGTCGGACATAAACCGGTCCGTGGTGCAAAAAAAATGTTGGGGACCGCTGCTCCAGAGGCCTGGTAATGAACTAATCATTTGATTCAGGTGTGTTGACCCAGGGTGATATCTAAAACCTGCAGGACATCGGCCCCTGAGGCCTGGAGTTCCCCCACCCCGATTTAGATTGTATTAGAGAGTCTGAGCACATCTTCCATGTGCCATTCATGTATATTATTTTTCCTATATACTCAGACCTGCTAACCTAGGGAATCCATGCACTCAACTTTATTAAGAACACCCTGGACCCCCTTTTGCCTTCAGAACTACCTTATTTTGACCATGCCACATTCAGTTTATATACTCTCTATTATTCATTACCTCCATTTTTGTGTTAGCATTTGCTTGCAAGTATGCGTGGGTGTTAGTAAAAACACAATAGCTTAAAAAGTTTTGAATGAATTCTCATAAAACTTTGTAGGGCTGTAGAGTGGGCTCATGTTAACAACACAGTAAACTTTGCTTTACATCCACCAAGGTCTTCAAGTTTGATTTAATGAGTTATTGGTCTAAAACTGACAAAAAGACTTATAAACTATTCCTACAGGTGTCATGTGTATTGTGAACATATAGAAAGTACTGTATAAAGATTTAAATATCATCTCACATTTGACCTCTGACCTCTACTTCAAGGTCAATAGATTTATCTGAAGGTCAAAGTGATAATAATCCTAGAAAGAGCTATTTAAAACGATGTGTCTTACTGCCATTGTTTGTAATTACAACATACAGGCATATAAGGGGAATGATATGGGGAATTCTTAATACCACCTTATTTTAAGACCTTGTTGTGTAAATTACAGTAACAGATTATAACCTATTACTATAATTAGAATACGTGTACAATGTTAATGAATAAGTATTAATTTTTTGGAAAACAGGATAAACTGCACATGTACAATATACACATATTAGGTATATCAAAATTGGTTTCAACAGGTCAAATAACAAAAGCCTGCCGTTGCACTTTTTTTTTATTGAACTACAAACTTCTTAAAGTACTTTTCAATACTGCTCAGACAGTGAGCTGCCTTGGCAGAGCTTTGCACTCTCTCAGTGCTTTTTGTTACTAATATATTAATTTGTTTTGTCTTGACTTTTTATACTGCAGTCTCATTCTATACGTACTTTTCTCATTTGTTAATCATGAACTCATGTTTAGTTTTGGTTCATGTGTTGCTTGGTTATGTGGTGCATTTTGTTTCAGTATATCATCATTGTTGTAACACTGTCCTGTAAACACATCAAACGTTTTTTTGTGAATCCATTTTTCAAATAAGTTTGGCTGAAGCTGTAGGTTTTTAGGCAGAACTTTTGTAATGTTTGGAGATTACGTGTAGATCAATGAGCTATAGAAAGAGTACAATTCCAGGCACTTGCTTCAGCAGTCACCGCAATGTGAATGCACTGAACATAAAACCCGCAATGTGATTTTTTAAATAATATATATAAAACAAAACATATATAATTTGTGATAGTGCTTGTGTTTCCTGTACAGGCAAAGAAATTGTGACTTGCTGTATGTGACAGCAGCACTCGATGGAAATATGAAACTAATGTGTATTGTTGTGTGTGTTATTTGCAGGTCTTGCCGATTTTAAACTACATGAACTTTGTAAGTTCTGTGATGTGGAGCCTACCTCCTGCAATGGCACAGGTATCTGCAAGACCAACTGCAGCATCTCATCCATATGTGAAAAACCAACTGAGGTCTGTGTTTCTATCTGGTAGGTATCCAAGAGAAGTAAGCAGTCTTCATCTCTGAGATGTGATTAACTAACTGGATGGTATCCTGATAGTTCTTAAGTTATACACTGTTAAACATTACACCTCAATGTGTGTTTAAGGAGAAGGACTGAGACAAACTTGTCCATCGAAACTCTCTGCCACAACCCAGCAGAGCCATTGTACGGCATTACCCTGGATGACTACAACAGCTCAACCTGTGTGATGAAGGAAAAGAACACAACAACGGGGTTGGCTCATTTCTGCTCCTGTAAAGGAGCGGAGTGCAACGAAGAGCTAATATTCTCCCAAAGTGAGTACCTAAAAAATTTGAAGAAGCTGAAAGCTGTAATTGGATTTTCCGGAAGCCAATGAGTTCCCCAGTTTAGAATGTTTCAGCTCATTGTTTTGGTTTCCCAAACTCCAGCTTCAGTGCTCACATTTACTTCTTGCAAAATGCTAGCCAGTAACTGTTAAAAGTAGTGGTTTACACTTCCATTTATCAGAAAATTCCAAAGGACTGTAGCTTCCTGTAACTGTTTGATAACACCATCAATTTCACAACATGTGCCTTGAGACAATTGTTGCTGAGAACTGGGACTGAACTCTGTGTTTACAGCTACCTCAGCACTTTCCTGAGGCCCAAAACATAGTTACTGCTGCTTTAAAGGCTGATACTACTTCTTAATGATCCAACCCTGCAATGCCTTCCTTACCAGGTCTGTGACACTTATCCCCGAGCACAGTTATTCCTGCAAAAGGATCATGTCTGCTCACAGACATGCAGGCTCAGCAGCAGTAGGGACCAAAATGTATTTTTTTGTTATTGTTCTGACTCACAATTGTCGCCATGGTGATATCAGTTTCCAGTAATTGCTACAATGGGTGTGGTTTCACCTTGCTTACCTGGTTGCTCAACAGGTGATAGGATCATGGAGGACGGAGAGGGTAACTGGACATTGCAATGTCATGTTCGCTGCCATTCATTCATAAAAGCATCATCCGTCAAGTCGTCATTTATTTGAAACTGTTGTGTACTGCTGTCACAAAAAAGTTTGGTTCCTTCTCTTGGATTTCTTTTTTTTGACAGTAAAAAAGTACAAGCAATTTCATTTTTTGAAAAATATGGTGTTTTTTTATTCTGGTCTCAGTAATTGACTACACAGGAAAAAACAATGAACCCACTCTAACAACACCAGCTTTCAGCTAACCAAATGCAGTTAAGTGTGACAAAAGAAACAGTTAAGAGAAAAAGATGCATATAGCAGATAGATTATTTCATACTGATTGCACAGCCCTTCCTGCTGACATGCTTGGCCAGCTCTAAAATAGACCGGTTGTTAGAACAGCAGCACATCTGTATTCCTTTCTCAAGTGTGTCAGTAGCTCTTTGATTCTCCACATTATTTGTTCAGTCATTCACCAATCACTGGTACTTTCATTTGTTGATAACCGTTCATTCTGTCATCTTATCACCCTCACCTTCTTCTCCTACGCTAACCTTGCTTCCAACCACTGACAAGGAAACTGCTGTGCTTACCTTGGCATGTACAGTAAAGCTGCTTGCGAATTTCAAAATGTTGTGGGCCTATTTTTTTTAGGGTCTCATTACGGTTGCTACTGTCTTGTGGAATGATTTGAAAATCCACCGTCACCGCAAACAGGAAGTGGAAACGCAGTACTCACACGTAACTATGTTTGGGGAATCCTCAGTGTGGTCATAGAAACACAGCTGGGTTCTTTGTGCCTCTCACAGTGCTGAGAGGAAAAAGTGGGTCTTTCTCAGTGTGTGTGTGCGCGCGCGTTGTCGTGTAGGCCAGCCGCACTGTAGAGCTCAGACATATGGTTTCCTGTCTGTGTTTAACTCAAATCAGAAACATCTCTTGCACATGGTGAAAGGCTGCGTAGACTTGGAGCACCTCTGTGATGAAGTACAGCTGTTTACTCTTCTCCTCTGTCAGTCTTCTTCTTCCCACCTTATTGACTAAACCGTATCTTTTAGTTGCTTTATGCACACGCTGCAGCTAATGTGGGCAGGATGGTTACAAACTGAAACACATCAAAACACCTGTGAGCTGCATTTGCTAAGGCTGAGCTGCTGCTTTGTTTCCTTTAAATTCTCGCTTCATCTTTGTCCCTAACATGTAGCAGTACCATGCAGAGGCTTTTGGACTCATGAGCTTTGACAAGTCTCAACCTCCTGACATTCAGTTGTCTACCTTTGTTGCATTGTGTCTGTATCTTGTCACTTCCAAAATCGAAGCTTAGATAGGCTACACATGCCATCTTCATTAGGTAAGACTTGAAAAGTGCTATACAACATCTGCACTTAAGTGCTTTCGATCTGACATTCACACTCTCATTAAAATGTTGGAGACCAGCTTGGGGTTCAGTAGTGTGCCCAATGATACTTTGATCAATCCATGTTTTATACTTTCTTTCTCAACATTTGAGGTTTGGCAGATATACTGTTAGTTATATAACCATGTTAGACCCTTTCCTGATTTTTAAACAACACAAGTGGATAAAAACAGGGAAAAAAGAAGTTAAAATATGTGCTGCATTTGAATGTAAACCTAGCTACACTCTACATCTAGGTAAAGTAAACTTTCTACTAAAGTTTACTAAATGTCCTTGTGGATTGCCTCACGATAGGAAAAGAAATGACTCTGGGAAGTGTTATGCTGGAATTTTCTCATGTAGGTGGTTAGATAACTTCAATGAAACATTCTACATCAACCTTAAGCACCTTCTGCTGTGATGATGAGCTTCACAAATCCAGCAAAAACATATTTGTTGCCACGATTTAGTGGGTTTTTGTTTCCACTCGACCAAAACATGACGTGCATGTCCTCCCCAACGAACAGCAATTCCCTGGGGAGAAAATGAGCTCTCATTTTTCACTCACTGCACACATTTCATAAACATGCTGAGATCCTCATTTTGCTGTGTTTAATAAGTGAGAATGTTTTCTTCTTGTGTGCAGTCTATGTTGGTAGCAGGGAAGTCTGATATCTGAATTCATCAGCTCCTCTTTCTGATTTTGGCAAGTTCAAGTGTTCTGTCAAGGATGTATACAGCACTTTGTGTAAATCATAATCTATCTTTCTGAAACACACCCGCACACATACACACACACACTGAGATCCCATAGGGTAAGGGTTGTGGTTCCTTCCTTCCATTGAGGATGCATGCAGCAGGAAGTCCTTGTTTGTTTGCTGGACCGCTGCCATGGCTTACTCCCCTCCAAATACCTCACATTGTTCTGCCCCTGCGTTACATTCTTGTGACATGCTTGCAACGGCATTTGTGCATCTGGTTTATTGCTTGAGAGCAACACATGTGGATTCTCCCGAGTGAGAGTGAGCGTGTTTGTGGGTTCAGATGTCTTAAAAGTGTCACAGTGAGGGAGTGAACATTGTGATCCCACAGCAGCGAATGCAAACAGGGCCCGTTGTGTTCAGCGAGAGGCCTGTTAGGAGTAAATCAAATGGGGAAGTGTGTGCTGTGTTGTCACTGACACAGTGTGGTAAGATGACAAAATAGATCAGTGCTGCTGTTTATCAAAGCCACTCACAGCGAGATGCACAGCTGTGTCCACTTTAGAGATGTAGCCACGGGGTATTAGCCCTGCTAATCTATCGTGCTGGCTAAATAAAGCTTTAAAGCTGCACTAATCATTATTATTATAATAATAATGGATCACATAGCTATACTGAGAGGTGTTGCCTATAATAAGGAAGCCACAGAAACTTATCACCTAAGGTTACTTAATTTCATGATTCTGCAGAATTTTACATTCCTCAAACTTCTATTTTTCTGTTTTTGCTTTTTTGTAGGGCTCATATTTTTACACTTCTCTGCACTCTCACTAACCTTGTGTCCACATTCAACACCAAGCTGAAACAGCATAAAGATGTATGTGAACCCCAAAATCTGCCCAACACTGACAAAGGGGAGCATTTAGAGGCAGATATTTTGCTGCTGATGGTGACCATTTAAGATTCAAGACTTCTTATTGTCATTATGCAATCATAACACTGTATTATTGTAGGGTCTTCATCTCACAATATAAAGTGCCTTAAGGCAACTATAAGTAAAAATACAAAACACAACATATTCAATTCAATTCAATTTTATTTATACAGCGCCAAATCACAACAACAGTAGCCTCAAGGCGCTTTATATTGTAAGGTAGACCCTACAATAATACATACAGAGAAAAACCCAACAATCATATGACCCCCTATGAGCAAGCACTTTGGCGAAAGTGGGAAGGAAAAACTCCCTTTTAACAGGAAGAAACCTCCAGCAGAACCAGGCTCAGGGAGGGGCGGCCATCTGCTGCAACCGGTTAGGGACAGAGAAGGAAAACAGGATAAAAGACATGCCATGGAGGAGAGCCAGAGATTAATAACAGGTACGATTCAATGCAGAGAGGTCTATTAACACATAGTGAGTGAGAAAGGTGACTGAAGAAGAAATGCTCAATGCATCATGGGAATCCCCCAGCAGCCTACACCTATTTCAGCATAACTAAGGGAGGATTCAGGGTCACCTGGTCCAGCCCTAACTATATGCTTTAGCAAAAAGGAAAGTTTAAAGCTTAATCTTGAAAGTAAAAATAGTGTCTGTCTCCCGAATCCAAACTGGAAGCTGGTTCCATATAAGATGGGCCTGAAAACTGAAGGCTCTCCCTCCCATTCTACTTTTAAATACTCTATGAACAACAAGAACAACAAGCAAACCACTGC
>VUQG01040761.1:0-19790 GCA_015106755.1 Etia nguti
GACATAAATAGACACTGTACACACAATCACACTCCCCTAACATACTCTATACCCCAGGTCCAGGTACACTGGGCCAACTTTTTTGAGACGTGCTTTTGTGATAAAAAATTTGAGTTGTTTTCTTATATTCTCTTGTGAATAAAATATGGACTTATGAGATTGCATACTGTTTTTAGTGACACTTTACACTCTATTATTGTCATACTAAAACAGCATTGAATGTACATTTTTAAATGCTAGTCTTGTTTTAAGGATAACAATACACCATAAAAGTCCGTTTTAAAAGGAAATTACAGAAAAAGATGTGCTGTGCTCTAAATATAAATATTTAAATTTAAATATTTATTCCACTTGTTTTCTCTATTCTCTCGTCTTTGACGGTCTTATCCTTTTACTATTTATAGAATGGTCACATATCACATTTAAGCTGATGTAACTTTACTTAATTTACACCCAAAATGGTTTATTTAAAAGATCAAGAAGACACAATATACCATGTAGCAGTGTGATTATCTGCCCCTTTATTTTTATTTTTTTCATGTTTTTTTCATTGGGGTTGAAATGTTTTGAACCTATAGCATTAAGACCAACAGGACAGTGCAATAAATCCAGCGATGGGTGCCGTGCCGCTGTGCCTTCATTGTACCCTGCCTCGATGTTATGATAGCACTGACAGCTAAGCATTGCACCATTTACTTGGGTGTCATCTGGAGGGACCAATTTGTAAACTGTTTACTCCCTTTTGACATTTCTTGCTTTGGCACACTACTGTACATGCATTAACATATGCACTACCATATGTAAAGGCAGCATTACTCTAATATTGCTTTGCAGCATTATGGACCATTTTGAAATAATCTCAATCTCTTGGTCACTCTCATTACTCTCTTCTTCCTGAGCTCGCTAAAAAGCAGTGCATTTCTTCAGTGTTGCTTCCCCTCATCCTAAAACCTGTTTTTTTGGTCATGAGAGATTTTGTCTCACCCGACTCTCTGTTTTAACTCAGAAAAACAAGTTCCTTCTCATTTGTCAGTGTTCCCTTATCTGCAGCCACACTGTGTTCTCCAAGACCTCTCTACAACTCAGGTTACTCAGGTGGGTGTGGGTAGCGAGCGAGGACTCCAATATCAATGACGCCCCTTGCACGCTACCACTTCAGAAAGCTCACACCACAGACAATAATAGTCTTACCAGGCAGAGATGATGAAAGAGTTTCTGTGAGATATTTGTTCCTGAACAAACCTACCTAGCTGTGATCTGAAAATTGAAAACAATTAAGCTCCCTGATACAGTTCTGTGTGAAAATGCTTTACATAACATATAAACACTTTGTCCTTGGACTTTGTTAAAGAATGACATCATAGAAGCCGCTACCTGAGCATGATTCACTTGGCTTTCAAATCTAAGACACAGAGTAATTTCTTTCAGCTGAAACCACAATAGCACGGAGTGATGAATTAAATGTGATTTTTTTTTAGAAAAAAACGCTACTTGCAGGTTTGTGCCATATTGACCAAGGAAGTGCCTCTCAAATCCTCCACCGTGGGCAGACCAATATCAACATTGTACCTGCAGACCTCTGTGTGGGCTGTTATTGATTACTTTACATCCATTTTACGTCATGGTTTTTACTAGATAAAGGATATTAATAGTGTCCAAGAATTAAATGCTGAAATCCAATGTTTAAATTTAGAAAGGGCTTTGTGTACTCAAAGGATTGCTATAGGGCTCAATATAGCTAAGAACATACTGTCATGTCATGAAATACGTTGATATAGGGCATGTTAACTACTTTTATTTTCTGGGTTTGCTGAGCACTGAAAATGAAAGGCACATTTTGCTTTTAGTGTCACTTTTAGTGTTACTACTCAGTGGGCATTGCTAGAAGCACATGGCTAAAGGGGACAGAAGAAAAGATGACCTGAAAAACACATATTTTTATCCATGCTGGCGGCACTGGATAAAAGGATGGCAATCACAGTAATGCTACCAGGGTTGTCAGCTCTCATGCTTCTCACATGTGGCACACTTGGTCACATTCAGCTGCTCAAATCTCAGTTCAAGTAGGGGGAAGTCTCACCTTTTTTTCTGTAGTTGGTGTGACAGAGGAGGATGCTAGGAAGGGTAAGATGGGCAGATGATCTACTACGGTGGCCGATAAAGGGTGCAGTCTAAAGGAGAATACCAACACTGGTACATAAAGATCACAGACAGCACAAAATATTTTGTTAAGTAGCTACAGGCCAAGAGTAACATTGAATGGATCTGAAACCAACCAACCAACCATTTATTTTCTTATTTAAGCTTATATTTAAAGTCATTATTTGCAGTATTGGCTATTGGTCTTTAATATATACCTTCATGTCTACAATAACTGTCATGATCTTTCGTCAACATCATCTTTGAGATGTCACAAACCATTGTGCTCCTTTAGCTGGTCCTAAGACTGCATCAGTTGAGAGATTTGCATCAGGAAGGGCATCTAGTGTAAACTCTTGGCAAATCAAACCTTCATCTCCTATTTTACATATGGCAGACCCTTATTTTACCAGGTTTGTTGCTTTACTTGTCTATACCTGTGTAGCCTACAGAAGCAATTAATGGGAATTCATGATTATCCCACTCCCTTGACTTCTTTAAAATGATCATTAACAAAGCAGATTTTGTGCATTCTTTAAATGTAATGTCATGGCTCACAGTAATATGAAATATCTGGCAAAAAAAGAGTGCCAACTGCAACTCTTATCTGACAAGTATGGAAAGTTTTATATCCAGACAAGAAACTAACATAAGCTCCATGCTGACTGTTTTGGTTTCATGCAAATTTTGAAAGAAAAAAAAGGAACTGTTTAATTTTTTATGTTTCACTTGTTGGGTAAAATATCCTTTAAGTACTCAAAATAAACTTAAATGACAAACTATTTCCTAATGGCATGGCAGCATGACAGTTTCTAATCCCATACTGACCTTTCCTTGGTTCTTTTTTTTTTTTGAGTGAACATTTTAGTTCAGCTTTAGTCTCACAGAGAATTTTCTAAGTTGTCATTTGAACAAGCCCAAAAGCTCCTCTGGCCCAGCTGGTAATTATTCTACGATAGGCATAACCAGAAAGTCTTGGTGGTATGAAGCTGAAATCATTTCCAGTAGGACTAACACCATCAACACGTGGAAGAATAAAAAGAAAGATACTGCAAAAACAAAAAGAAACACACACAAAAAAAAAACTTTAACGAAGGGAGACGGGATTACGAACATTACTAACATGAACATAGAGTGTGCTGTATGCATGCCAAGCTCACAGCTAGCACAAATCATCAGTTGCTGGGAGGAGTGAGACAATAGGGAGGTGAAGAAATTGACAGAGGAGTGAGACAGAGCAGGGGAAATGTGAGGAAAACCTCTCGTGGCAGTCTTCACCCCATCAATGCAAGAGCCACATCCAGCAGTCAGCGTATTATCTGCATAATCCAGCTATCGTTTACACCCACACATTTGCAGCTGGCCGGTAGACACATTATGGATTTACATGGAGGATTAGGTGATGATAGTTTGTGTCAGATAATAATGACAATGGAAATTATGACAACTGCAGCAACTGCGGTTACATTATATTAATGCTGATAAGAAATATGTGCAGTAAATATGTGTACAGATTTGATACATGGTAATCATTATGTAACATTATGGAACAGGAACAAAAAGCCATCATAAAAGGAAGTTTGGGCATATAATAAAAAAAATACATATACATATATTTTTTTTCCTTTTGGACAAGTATAACCCCTGAGACAAATATAAATCTCCAAAATAAAGCTTGTTATGCTTGTCATTTTAAAATGAGTGATAATGGTTATGGTCAAAGGTTTTTGTTCCATTGTAACCTGTAAAACACTTCGTTACCTCAAATAACCTACCAAGCAAGCCAGAAATACCCAGATGCAGAACTTGATAAATTGTTTTTCATTAAACGAGAGAAGTAACTTCAAACAACCATGGGATCCCCCAGCCAAGTAACTGAAGATCTAAAATAAAGCTAGCTTAGGCCTATAAAGTTGCGAATGTTTGTAAAAAGACATGAAAGCATCTTCAGCTTGCAGGATGTAATTAAGAAACGACAGTTAAAGCAAACTGTCAAAATCAGGACAAGACCTATAAAAACTAAAGAATAATTCAGATAAAACTTCATGAACGCTTGGAAGAAAAAAAACATTTATATATGAAGCATCTACATCTGATTCAGAAATGAGGGCAAAAAAACAAAACAAACAAAAGTGTTTTGCACAGATTAAGTTACAAGGGAGAGACAGCTTATGGATAGGGGAAATGAGGAAATTCCCTAAATATCAGGATCCAAATGTCAGGAAAGTGAAAAATCTGACAGCTAAAACAGGACAGTGATTAAAAGCGGTCCTCAAAATCAAACCGTAATCTATGCTTACATGCTGTCCTCACTACTTCATGCAGAGTTCGATGGTAAGTCCAGCTGTTCTGAAGGTAGGGGTCATGGCTCTTCAAAGGTAAGATCGATTAATCCTGACATGATTAATGGGGCAGAAAAGAATGAAAAATTGAGGCTCTGCAACATAAACTAGCACAATTTGCTTACATTTTAGATTCTGTTGACATTTACTACTAACACTCACAGGCATCTGAACTGTGACTAGTGAACACAGCTTTTTGCAAGGGGTAACAAGCCAGAAAAGGTGGCACACCTTAATGGCGGCACACTGTATTTGATAAATTTATTTTGTCCATTATTTTCTTCGGGTTGCCCAATTTAGAGCCTATTCCAGCTATTGTAGCACAAAAGGTACATTCTGGGTTGGTCACCAGTTTATCGCAGGGCTAACACCCAGAGACAGACAACCAATCACACTCAAATTCACACAGACACATAGTTTAAAATCACCAATTAACCTAACCCCATGCATGTCTTTGGATTATGAGTGGAAGCTGGAATACCTGGAAGAACCCCTCCCCTTGTTGGGTTTTTTTTTCAACCTTTTCCTTATCCTGGCATGTCTCCTGATGTAAAAGGAGGGGATTTTTGTTTGGGTTCAACAATGAAGCCAAACAATGATCTTTTCTATCCTTGACCAAATAGTTTTGGTGGAAAGTGGAAATGCTCATATATGTTCAGGAATTCTTACATGTGTTGCATTGTACTGAAGGTGTACTACAAACTGTGAACATAAAGAACAAATTGTATATAATCAAATGTAAAAAAAACAATTTTTTATTTGTATTGCAAATATTTTGTAAAATGCAGCTAAATTAAAAAGTTGTGAATTATTGGTTTCATAATAAGTGAAAAGAACTGATGAGGCGTGTGTAATTTGCCCAATCAATTATGTAATATGGTTGGGGAATTAAAAGTTCAAACGCAATTTCAGAACATGGAGTTTTGGACATTTGGGAAATTGAATTAGTGCTGCTCAGATTATTCCCTCTGCATCTTTCTTAATGGAAAAAATATTAAGAAATTATACAGCAGCTATCTACAGTCTTCTCGAACAATATGTTTCATCTACTTCCACGCATTGTGAGGGGGCAACAGCTTACAATTGTAACCAGAAAAAGAAGCTTGTTTTTTCTAAGACAGGAATTGTCAACAGAGGATTGGATTAAAAAAAGGAAACATTGTTATGTCGCAAACACACTGGCTGCTGCCGTGACGACGGCATGGAAGTAACATCGTTAACCTTCTGCAGAGTGTCGGGAACCAAGAAAATGCCACAGGAAGGCAGTTCAGCAGGCACCCACATCACAGCTGCAGTCTCTCCTTCCACTTACTGCTCAAGAAGGGCCCATTGTGAGCTCCGGAAGAAGAAGTGAGTGGGTAATGGTGTGTCATTAAACAACTATGACACAAACACACACTCATAGAGAGATTACTATACTTGTAAGGACCTTCATTGAAACCATTCATCCCCTTACATCTAAACCACAATATCATGTTCTTACTGGAGGATTTTCTTCATATTTCTGTTCTTGTGATAAAAGAAGAAAACACTTATCTTTTTGCCCCACTCCAAGATAAAGGTACACACACACACACACACACACACACACACAAACACACAGACACACACTCGGTCCCAGCTGTTTAAGCGTGCAACCATTTTCGCTTGACCTTCTTTTAGTAGTTGGTCCAGTTGGGAGCAGCATATGCACAGCTGATTTACTGCACATACCTGCAGAGACACACATAACTGTGCATGTATACATATGTTATAATATGTATGCAGGTGCAGATAGAAGGGGACAAGTGAGTTAATGAGTACAGGGTAGAGAGGTGGAAAGAAGGGCGTAATGTGGATTTGGAGTGGCATGCGGTGCCACAGTGTCATACCAAGAGTGATTAAAACAACGCCTCAGGTCAGCAGTGGAATGGGACGATGGAAGGAATGGAGACAACCAATCACTGTCTGCTAAGAGTGTGCTGACTTTGCCCGCCCCAGTGGTTAAGGAGACACTCCTACAGCCCCCCCGGGGTATGTGGCAGCATGTGGCCGATATTTTTAGACCTTTTACACACACGTCTGTGCACACACTTTTAAACACACACCTCATCAAGCACAAGTGTGCTATTTGACGAGTGAGCCTCTTTGCTCATCAGTGTATTTGTAAGGCAGTAATTATATCAGTGTGAATGCATACATGTATGCCTGCTGTGTGGTTCTTTGCTAATTTCTATCAAGTAGGAGAAGATGGGGACACTACAGCTCATTAAAGGTTTGGAAATGAGTCCAGTTTATTTTAAAAAGATGATGAAAGGCTCATCATATGTGTTAGTTTATGTGTGTGTATAAGTGGAATGTGTATTCTAATTGAATAAATTAGGCCAAGTGTGGTCACAGTGCTGTCTTTGTGGTGGACAAAATCAAATAGCAGTTACACAGTTAACATGGTAAATGGTGGCACTTCAAATAACACGGCTATGGAAAGCCGCAGTCTGTTACCGCATCTAGGCAGTGTCGTTCTATAAGTGGGAGGTAGGAAGTAGAAAGTTTCAACTCACATCAAGGTGTGCACCACGTGAACCTGAGAGCACAGTGGGAGTTCTGTCTGAGTTGTTGTTTCAGATGAAGCAAAATCTGATTAATAATCCATTAGTAGAAGACGTGCTAGCAGAGACAAATAGCAGATGAGCAACACTTAGGTTAGGCTGAACATACTGAGGTTAGAAAAGCCTGCATGCACAATGTGTTTTTTCCAGCGGATTTGATCTTAGGCAGCCCCTCAGTGAAGAGATATTAAAAAAACAGCAGGAGATGTACTTCAAAAATGTCTGTTTTTGTGGTAGAAAATATCTCTGCGGAGAGCTGTAGAACTTGTGTTTGTCTGACTCAATTTATTGATTGACTGTTGATTTATTAAAGAGTTGTTGTTAAAGGTAATGGATCAATTTTGATTAAATCAAAACAACAGAACAGAGGATAAAATTAGATAGTTATTAATTATTGCAAATTTAACACAATTTATATGTGGTTTCTACAATAAACACTGAATAGAATATCCACTGACTGTCGTCAACTGATTGATGTGATTTATAGTTCACCTGTAATAAAGCAGAGTGAACTGGTGCCAACACGAGCATGTACTCAGCATGAGACAATGGCAGGTTCCCCGTCCTTCACTGAACAAACAGAAATAAACAGCCAACCATGCACTCTTACATAATTTAATAGCTCCAATTAGCATGACATTACGTGACGAGCAGACACAAGTCAACACAGAAAAAGTCACTGCTGCAAATAACAACACTTTACTGAATGAAAAAAAAAAAAGATGAATGCCAGAATAAGTGTGACAGCTAACTTTTGAAGAGAAAGCAACGAGGTCGAAAGGGAATTTCAGCACCATGGACAGTTCATTAGTCGGCTCGACCCCTGATCCAGCACCATGGACAGCTGCGCTGAACTCCTGCCTGTAGGACCACAGGAGGCAGTGTGTACTCACCAGTCACAACACCACAGTCGACCCCCAGCTGGCTCATTACCAGTAAATCTCACTATTCTTGCATCACAACGTGTCTTCACATCTCTGCACCACTTGCAGTTGAATTAGACAAAAATTTCTATTTCCAAACATTTTCAATTACATTTCAAAGGAAACTACTGGATCCCTAACCAAAACGTCACATGATTTTCATTCACGACACTGGGTGTAACTTTGTTTTGTATAGTTATTGATTTGTAACTTTTGTTTTCATTCAGTTTTTAGTTGCATTGTCACGGTCAGTCTGGTTAATTTTTGGAAAAGATTATGGTTTGAGGTTGAAGCCCACGACCTTCTTACTCTACCTAAACAATTTCCCCCCTCTAATGGCAAGCAAATAAATAGTCAAGATGTGCTGAAATATTTAAAAGAAAGTTTCCTAAAAAATATAGTGTATGAGAATGAAACTTTTAAGTGATAAGCCTGATACCTGATAACTACAGTTGCTGCCAGAGATAAAAACAAACAAACAAACCACAAGTTCTTCTTTTTGCTGCAGCCTTTGCTTATGGTGAAAACACTTTTAGATGGATTAAACACTAAATCTGTGAGTTGTAGACTGTGATAAAGTTGGTCCATTGTAAAGACTAGCCAGAAGACAAAGCTACATAGTGTCTTTCAGCGTTTTGGTACCCTAATGGACCATTTACCTGTGCCCAGTTATAGTCTTTTACAAAAAACTGCCAACTGACAAGCAATAGCTCAGGGGTTGAGGTTAATAAATTCAAGATCAGCTTGAATCACCTTTGGATTGTTCGGTCTGCTTATCAAGCAAAAGAACTGTGTGCAGAGATGTGTGTTCATGCACCTGTTAACATGGGAACTACACGGAATGCATGCAGGTAGTTTTTTTGGGCCATTATCTGTACAGTAGAGGACAACTGTTTTTTTCTTTGAAAGGGAAGAGGAATATGGCTGTAGTTGCTGTCTCTTTTTAACCAGGCTGCTCTCTGATCCGTAGAGTGCTTGGGCTGCAGTATTTTTGGGGGGCAGAGCATGAGGCCAGTCTGAATTCTGTCCACAAAGAAGCCCAGGTCTGTGAGACCTGGGTGCACTATTGATTGAACTTCTGAGACACCATTTTCAAACGTGAGCAACATACTAAAAGCTGTCAGGTAAGGAAGATAGGCAAAATGAGAGCGAGAGAGTGAGAAGGAGAGAGAGAGGAGCAAATAGGTGCGGTGCAAGATGAGATGTAGCTCTGCATGCATATTGCTCAATTGCGAGTGAATGTGTGGTAGATTCAGAGAGCAGGGGGCGGACAGAGAAAATGGGAGCTTTGTGTGTATGGGTTTAAAAAAAAAACAAATGGGTGTAGTGAGAGGGAAATGAAACTTAGGAGGTTGTATAAAGCAGATTATATAATGTATCACACATGCCAGTGGTCCATGAAACAAGAATCCCATTGCAGTGTGAACCACAATGTACAACATGCATGTAAACAGACTGAAGGCTGGCCTGGATATTTGAAAAAAGAAATGTAACTGTTTTTAAGACATTTCCTCTTAAAACTCACACGTCAATGTTCTCAAGGACTACCCAAATCAAAACCGAGAACTGTAACAGACAACTTTACTGAGCCAAGGTAAACAGATCCCTTTTCTGAAGGCTAGGGAAAGGTAACAAAGGGGTCTCCTACTTTGCTGCGCTTTACCAGATCAAGTGGAACAAAGAAGAAGAGGGCAGGGCACAGGAGGAAAGGGGAGTCAACGAGCAATAAAATCAAGAACAAAGAGTTGAGTTTTTTTGCAGTGGAAAAATATGAAAGTGTTCTTTCCTGAGAAATCAATTTCACTTCATTGATTTTCTTCCTTTGACATTTTTTTTACTGTCTTTCAGTCAATGACCTCCACACCTTAGAAAGGACAACAAATCTTTACCCTGGGGTGTGTGCAATTCTCAAGATATAAAGTTTGGTGGTTGCAAAAGTGAACACGAGATATGCAGTGTTTTCTAATTAATATGGCATTAACTATTTATTTCCAAATTTTCCATTTAGATGTCTTCCTGTTTTGGTGCCCTATTTCTTTGACTTATCACGTGTGTTATGTGCCAACAGCGTTAGTGTGCAATGTGAGCAATAAAGACAACCCTTTTATCTCTCCTTGGGACGGCTTCGCTCAAGTCTTCAGTCATCCAAGCAGCCAAGTGCGTCAAAGAGCAAGAGCACGGTAACCTAGAATTGATTTTTTTTCTTCAAGAAGAGCAGCAGGTTGCGAAATAAGTGGCTGCAAAATTTATCGAGGCTTACGAATATGTCTTTAACCTTGTATGTTACATATCCATCCTAAAGGATTCTAAGTGTCTTCAGATATTAAGGATTCACACTTCAAAAACACCGAGTCAGGATTCAGTGCAACATTAACTTTAAACATAAACATCCAACATTTATGGTTAGTTTAGGGTTATATTTTAGCCACAGGCTAAAAAGTAAAAGACATTACGTTTTTCTGTTATAATATTTCAATTTGGAAATGCCAAATGAGTAAAACGTGAATGTAAAGGTGTAGATATGAACCTAACACTGCCCCTAACCCCAGACAGATTGTATGCAAAGAAAAGAAAAACTTATGCAGAAGGAAAACTTTGTTTTAAATGTATCTCCCATTGTTCTTTTACATACTGTATGCATTCACTACACACTGACTGATGGACTCGCAGAGAAAACTGTTATTTATTCTCTATCCTGGACTGAACAGTATTGAGTTTTGTTATCATTTTGCATGATGGTTCAAATTGTACTCTGTTGTGCTTACTCTCTGGCTTCAGTCTTTTGCTGTAAACACATTTTAAAACAAAGCTATTTAAACTAGTGAGATAAAGAAAAACAGCTTTTTCCCTTCTACACTTTAGTTGCTCATTCGAAATATAAAACACTTTGAAAAGTTTGTTCTAAAAAGAAACATAAGAGGGTTTTTACACAGTAATCAGAAAAAACCCTTCATCAAATCATTTAAAGTGTGACTTTCAAACATCTGTTCTCTTTTCCAGTGTGCCTGCTAAGTGCGGTGCTGTGAAAAACTATTTGCACCCTTTCCGATTCCTTAGTTTTTTTTTTTTGCATATTTGTGACACTTAAATGTTTCAGATCAAACAAGTTTTCATATTACACATAGACAACCCAAGTAAATATAAAATGTAGCTTTAAATGAGTTCATTTAAAGGGAGAAAGCTACTTGATCTTATGTGAGAATGTATGCAAAAAACTGAGAAATTAAGAAGGGGCAAATACTTTTTTCACTGCACCAGATCTTGTATTGTGCTGTGCACCACATTTGCATTTGAAAAACAACTCACTGAATGACAGATTTTAGAAAAGTCCTTGCAACTCAGCAGTCATCTTGATGAAGCTCCAGGATTTCATTTCAGGTCAACAAGAAGAAACCGGCATAAATACATGATTAATCTTGCAGGCACATATAGAACCATCACTCAACTCAGATGAAAAAAAAAAATAAACAAAGAGAAAAAAAAGGAGATTGAAGGCTTTGTTGGTAGGGATGGAATTTCTTTTTAGACTTTCTTTCTAGGATTATCTGAGTACCAACTTTCCCCGTTATGATAATTGTTGTAATCACAAGAGCTTCTTATGTAACGATCCCAGAAGATGCAGCATGACTTTACCTACTGCACCAAACAATAGTGGGATTACACAGGCCAGTTAACAAAGTCAAGACATTTTTGAAAGTTGAAATGCATTTTCTGTAAGATGATAATGCCTTTACATGCCGGGGGGAAGTCAGAATAGAAACGGCAAGTATCTTTTGCATTTTTATAATGGCTTGCTTTGGACTCTGATGTTTGTTGTTGCCTGCGGCAAAAAGTACTGCAGGTCTGACACTGGAATTAATAACTCCACTTTGTAATGCCCCCCCTCTCAATATTTTTAAAGTGCTGTTTTTATTTTTTGCTTCCCATAGGTTCATGGAACCTTGAATTTGACATTATGAAGCCTCATAAGCTGCTCCACTTGGGTTCACTTATCTATCTTTCCTTTTTTACTAATGGTTTTTCTCAATAGTGTGTGGTGAGAAAAGAGGACACATGGAAATTAAAGACATCCAAAATTTGAATAATTTGCCTTTGGCTTAACTAACTTATGAGTTTACATCACTTTTATATGCCACTGGAGAAGAATCCATATATAGAGATGTAACATTTCTGATGGAGTGACAAGTCATCAGTGAACTGTGAGCTCAGGTTCTCACTGATTGATCTTCTAATGTCTAGTTGCTTGGTTTGACCCACTTTGAAATATGCACTCAGCAGTATATTTATGCAGGACAGAGCCGGCAGAGAGAAAAACTGCCACACTGGCTTGATTTTGAGGCCCTCAGATTTCATTCTCAAGGATCGATTAAGCTTCCTTTTTACCTCTCACCACCTGGTGGGAGGCTAAGAATGAGTGCTTAGCTTATCATCCAGTTTTCCGAGCCAAACCTTTGCTTGGAAGCAGCGAAGGTTCTCATTCACATCCTGACTGAGGTAAATATGCAGGTCGCTCTGTTTTGCACAGAATTTCTGATTTCCTCAGGAAGGAACTGCCAGCACCCCGGCTCGCTGTTGCACTGATAAAAGGGAATAAAATGCATAGAAATGCATAGAATGAGGAATCTGGATTACAAGAGTTGTTCAGATCTGTTTGCCCTAGGCGGGAGATGTTTGGACAGAAGTGAATGCCAAGCAACAAGGACAGATGGAGAAGATTTGAGCAGCAAAACAGAAATATGATGTAAACATTAGATAATAACAAATGCTTACACAGAAAAGTGTTAGCCTTACATATTTACATGTGCTTATGTGATATCATAAGGTATTGTGCATCAAATGTCCTGGGAGGTGGTTGATAGCAAACATTTTGTGTTTGCAGAGGTGAGTAGTTTACAGTGCTCTCCATGACATGTAAAAATAACCAACAACAAAATGCACATTATATAGCATCAGGCATCACTTCTCTTCATCTGAAGAACTCTCTCAGTATTTGTAGAACTGTTAGTTCACACCCAATTCGTCTAGCCAGCACCAGTAACTGAAGCCAGTAAACCTAGAAATCAACATGAACGTCTGAGACTCACAAAACAGTCACTAAACCATCACTAGATCATTTACATGGCTCCCTATTAATACAAATACTTCCAGGAAATTATTCCATATTCTATAAAACAACAGAAAACATTCCCATACAAGAAACCCCCTTCCGTTTGGTTTAGCCCAGTAATGTCAAACATGATATAACTACCAAGTTAGGGTTGGGTTAGCTCCTTCTTATGCGCTTGATCTACATGGAGAAAAGAGACGTGGTAAGTATGAACAAAAGAACAAACGATATTTAAACCTGCAAGATAATAAAAGAGACTGGGGCAACCTATGACTGTGTATTTGCTTTAACCTGCTCAATTGCTTTGATGTTAGCTGTAACATAATGCTAACATAATGCTAGCAATGTTACCTCAGATAGAGCAAATCACAGAAAATAAGCATGTAAAAAATGTATTGTAATCAGTCAAAGTAACATTTAAGGCATAAGTGTGAAAGTGCACACTCACATGGTCACAGATATTGGTTAATTCTGAAATGTATAATTAAAGGTTCTTTTAAGGTTAGATATTCAGATGCGTAAGAGACCCACACACATCTATAATTCAGAATAATGTTTAGGAATTAGTAACTGTTAGCACATTAACATGAAACTTTTAAGGCTGTGGCAAATGTGCATGCAAATGTTAGCTGTGCTATTTTGCTCAAGGTATAACTGCACATAAATTGTTAGCTGTAAAATCAAAAAAATAATAACTATGGGTGAAGGTGTATGGCAGCTTTAATAGCTTTGTAAAAAAAAGTGCAATTTAGACTAAAAGCAACAGTCAGCAAGCTTATATTTTGAAAGGGGATTACACATATAAAAGCATGGTAATCTTTAACAGGAAGAATATTCAATATTCATGTTATGCTGAAATTCTTAAATTCTAGTGTCCTAAATATCACCACAATGGAATGAGAAAAAGCCACATGTATAAAATGTGTCTGCAGAAATCCCGACTGGATCTTAACAGGATGTTATTTCAGGTCAGCAAGACTAAACAGGCACAATACTTGCTTTGTCTCGCAGGCAGAGCTGGACTGGTCATCGGGCATACCGGGCATTTGCCCGGTGGGCCGATGGGTGTTTTTTTGTTTTTTTTTGTAACGGTATAAACAATGAAAGGTGGTGGATTGGCCAGATGCTGGCCGATGTGTAAAAATAACTCAGTTGTTTGGTGGTGGCTATGGCGGAGATTCCACTGAGGCCAGCAGGTGGATGAGGGAAAGGGGAGGCAGGAGGAGGAGGAGGAGGAGGAGGAGGAGGAGGAGAGACCCGAGGCGGCCGCCGGTCCGAGTGTCAGGTGAACTGAACTTCAGGTAAGAAGTTATGAACTGCAGTCTATCTGGTCAGATATAAACCAAATTTAGGTGTAGTTTATTTTCGTTGTGCTAACTTTTTACAGTCAGTTACAATAACTCGTACTGCGTACTAGCTAGCATGACGGAGTTTCTATACTGCTGGGCGGGTGCTATGATGTTACTGATAGTGAACTTTATTTTATTCAAAAGGTTAGTTAGTAGAGTTTCCAACCGTCCCGCAAAAAACGGAATCGTCCCGTATTCAGAGAAAATATTACGCGTTTCGTATTGAGGTGAAAATGAACGCGATTTGTCCCGTACTTCAGCTACAATGAAGTATCGCCCACTTTGCGCCAGAAAGAAGAAACCAGCGGAGTTTGCTAGAACCCAAAGATGTCAAAAACGAGACTGATGTAGAATGTAGAGTTTTTAACAAGACATGGACTTCTGAGTATATAGTTAGTGAAGTGAAAGGTAAAGCCATCTGTTTAGTTTGTCTAGAGCAGATCGCTGTGTTTAAGGATTACAGTTTAAATTGCAATTACAACACTAAACACTCAGAGAAATACAAGAACTTGGCTAATGCAGAGCCGGTACAGACACCTGAACTTTTTCTAGCAAAGCTGCAAAAGCGACAGGAATTTTTTGTCAAACTTTACACATCCAGAGAGGGAGCATCCAATACCAATTTTGTGATTTCCCCCAAAATTGCAAAGTAAGCCATTCTCTGAGGGGGAGTTTATCAAAGAGCGTTTGGTGGACACCGAAGGTGCTAATATGCCCTGTGAAAAGAGAAGCATTTGAGAACGTGCCCCTCTCCAGATGAAACAACAACAAGCTGGATCAAGAACACTGTGGGAAATTTGGTGTTTCAGTTGCACTTTTGGAGGACATGATGACATAGACAGCTGTCAGGTAGTTCAGCCAAGGTAACGTGCTAAAAGAGTATGTGATTAGAGGGCAGACATTTGAGAGTTTTATGAGATGAAATGCAAGGACTTCTGTAGATGTTAGCTGCAGAATGGAAAGTAAATCTTTTTATTTATTTATTTTTAGAAGGTCCATCTTGATGTCGATGTGAGGGTCCTTTGCTTTTTGCATTAAACTCGACTTTAATGCAGTTGTTCAAGGCTAAGCAGATTCGATTTCTCTCACTGAACAATAGGAAACTGATAAACTGCAGATGAAGTCATTAAATTGCAAACAAAGTAGCAACAAAGTTAAATGTCTTTGAAATTTTCCAAAAACATCCACATTTTGTTAACAATTGTTTTTACAATGTCTATTTAACATTTCCATTGCTTAAAAAGATCTATTCTTACTAGTAGCAGTTGATATGGAGATAAAATAACACTAAGTTCAGCTTATCAGTGCAGCTCTTCTCAACAGTTTCTTCTATGGCCCCTTAGGAAAATGAATTGCCCACCCCTGACGCTGGGTCTCAGCAGGTTAAGTATACTCTAGTAAGTATTATAACATAATATATTGTAAAAGTAAAAGTAGCCTTATAATAACAATACAAACAAATATAATGCAAACAATAATAGGAGACAGTTAAGTTAGACAAATAAATTTGTTGTTTATTTAAACTGTCCCTCATCCCATTTATGGGCTTTGGAGCTTTGTAAATAATAAGGAGCAATATTTGAAACAGTGGCCAGCATCAGAGGCAAGCCTGGCAAAATAATTATTCATAACTAAAGATTAATATTGTGTTGTGATTCTAGCTATATTTTTGAGAAAGTTAGAAGCAACAGAATCCCTCTTACTTTTCTCTTACACTAAGTGCACAGCCTAAGTCCCTGCCCTGTCACTCACTGAATGGAGAAGAGAGATGAGTCTGCTTTGGCTTGACCTCATCTTGCAGAGCAGTACTATGTTTGTTTTCTTGGTTTGTTTTGCTTTGTTTTTTTGTGGGCAGAGCTGGCTAAACTTTTAGGAACAGTTTCTAAATAGATCGAAGCAGATAAAATCATTAATCTGTCAACAGTAAGGCAAACTGAGGCATCATAATTACTGCAGTGAGTGAAAGGGATTACATGTCCAGCCAAGATAGTGTATTTCCAATTGAAAAGAAAAAAAAGATCTACACAACAGACAAATATCGGAATAGTAGAATAACTGCATATAACTGTTAATTGACCACTCATTTTTTTTTCTCTATTAAAGGATTTACAGTATTTTTTTGACTAGCTATTGTCAACACAACTATTTTATGGTTCTTGGTTCAAAGCTTCTGCTGTCTGGGGCCTTTCTGTGTGGAGTTTGCATGTTCTCGTTGTGCCTGCAGGGATTCCTCTGGGTGCTCCACCTTTCACACATGCTTTTTAGGCTAAATAGTTATTCTAAACTCATTGAGTGTGCAGGTGTCTGTCTCTTCTCTGTGTTAGGCTTATGACAACCTGTCCAAGGTTTACCCTGCTTTCTGTCCTGTGCCAGCTAGGATAGGCTCCAGTTTCCCTGTGTTGGACCAGCAGTTAAGAAAATAGATGAAGATATAAAAGACTAGTCTAAAAATTTTTTTTGCCTCTCTACTAGGCGGAAATATTACAGCATTAAATGAAAGGTAGCTGCAATACTTACATGATACACCCCCTCCCCCTACCTGGAGGTTTGAATACTTCCCCATCCATTAATCAGAGATTTGCAGCTCACTAAATTGTTCCTTGTTAAATAAAAGGTTAAGTTAAGGGGACAAGGAGGGTTCCTGACCAGGTTTTAAGTAAGAATATGCAGGTCTATATCTCACCAATCTTTCCCCTTTCCTCTTGTTGTTCTGAACTCACAATATATTAATAAAATTGAACTGAACTGAACTAAATCAATCACTTGTCCACTACTTCATTAAAGCACTTTGTTATTAAAAGACAAGTACCTCATCAATTTGAGTATTTCATAATTATTGGAAGCATTCTAATGATTTTCACTGGGCATGAGATGAGCATGCAGTGATTTTATTTCAATGTAAGCTAAATTTGCACTATAGAACCACAAAATCAAACCTAAACTAAAAGACACACTGCACTGAAAAATACCATGCATTGAATAATGATTTTGTTTTGATTATATTTCTGCAGTATGCAAATTTACCAAAACCTGTGCACATTCCCACTGATATACTGGCAGAAGGAAACTGAAAAACATTGCTACTGAGAGAAACTGTTAGTGTAAAAACTTTGTCAGCATAATCAAAAATAAAAAGATAAATTTGCAATTTATTACTTTGTCCAAGTTTTATCAGCACTACTCCTGGATGATATTTCAATGAATCTTTTTTGATGTCCGAACTTGCTTATGCAGTTTGTGTTTTGTTTTCATTTGCAGTTTTTAATACAAAAATTACCACCCACTAATAAGGGCCAGTTCGCTAAAGTATCGGTGTGATAACGGGAAACTTTTAAATTTCAGAAATGTGACAAACAGTGTTTAGTCTAAACGAACTATTAATTATATTAATGGTCCAATCATAGTTGGAAATTATAATGGGTTTTTTGCAGCATGTTTCTGGTTGACTTTGTATAAAAACTGCACCAGTATGAAGTTTAAAGGAAGCCCATTGTACTCGTTTCCATATTTTAAATCTGGACATCAATAGAGCGGCTTTGCGTGTTGGCTTGAGTCATACTTCAAAATAATGTTTATGTATCTTCTACTGGACCTTGTTGCAGCCCTTCAGTTCATCCTCATGATGAACTGAAGTTGTTCTCACTTTAAAAATATAATTCTCAATACTCTACTTTTGTTTTCACTGGCTGCCTTACAGTCAGAAAATGTGAACTACAGAGGTACATATGTATTGCTAAAATTTTAAACATGCAATGAATTCAAAGGTTTGTGTGTTACTTTGGCACAGGCAGTGGCAATCACTGTTTCGTTATATACAAATTTAACAGCCTCCACAGACATTTTTGTCAATATCATCATGAGTGAACAAGCCAGTTTACAGATGCAAGGCTGTATATTGGGTATATGTTAGCTCATACCTTACATTGGTTTGAATTACTATAATAATTCTCAAAATTTAATTTTTTTACAAATGTCAGAATATTTTATGATAATTCCGTGCGATAGTGGTCATTTAGGCATGCTATAGATGTTTTCTTGGTTAAATGGAAAGTCACAGTGATTGAAATTTCGGATTTGAGCAGGTGGAAGTCCACAAATAACTCCAACTGTCTGAACTTTGTCATATTTGAAAGATGTATTGTACTGTCAAAGATGCAATTTGTGTTTCACATTAATGTTGAGAAGAGCAGAAGATCAGCCTCCCACATATAGGCCTCTGGGATATTGAAATTCCATTGTAAGTGTTATTTCAATTGGATGGATGGATGGATGGATGGATGGATGGATGGAGTTAGACTAGTAGAACACAATTCAAGGTTTATGTCAGTATGCTGGGTTCAATAATACATAATTCGGTTAGGTATCAGTTTGAACTCACAGCATTTGTTGTACTTGGCTCCATAGAACACTTTGCTTTTCTTATTGGACGAGGCCTTGCTTGTTTGCTTCATTTATTTCATAAGGTTATTTTAGCTACAGTTTATCCTGAAAGGGAGAGGCTGTCTTTGAACACATAGTCAACAAGTGTATAGCCCAGAAGTAATGTTTCTTTCTAAAATAATCTGACATCATTCATGTGAGTGTGCAGACTGAGGCCTTGAAGGAATATTACGAACATTACTTAAGCTTTACTTATATTAAATATTAAATGCTACCATCTGTAATATAAAAACATTAAGTTTCAATCAGGATTAGCTTCTGCTGCTTTATTTCGGGAAGATTCTGTCAGTTCATTTTAAGTCACTCAACAAGAGATGAATTAGTAGAGAATTCCTGACTAATGAAAAGAATGCAGTATGTGATGCTTGTCTAGTGCCAACTAAGTTTTCTGTATACAGTGCTGTGAAAAAGCATTTCACCCTTTCCTAATTATAGTTTTGGGCATATTTGTCACACTTATATGGTTCATGTCAAACTTATTTCAATATTATACAAAGATATAAAAAATAAATGCATTTTTTTTAAATGATGCTTTTATTTATTAAAGGGAAATGATTATTCAAACCTATCACCCCTGTGTGAAAAGTAAATGGCCCCTAATCTAATAAGAGGTTGGAGCACCCTTGGCAGCAAGAACTGCAATCAAGTGTTTGTGATAAGCAGTGTTGGTCAGGTTACTTGAAAATAGTAATTAGTTACTAATTACTGTTTACTTCTCCAAGAGAATAATCCTGTTACTTTACTGATTACTTATTTTCAAAAGTAATTAGCTACTTTATTGCTTAGTTACTTTTTAAGAACATGATACACAACCTGAATATGTAATAAAGCAATAGACCTTTCAGCCCAATTCTATTTTTTCTGCATAATCCATCATATAAAATTGAATCAAATGAAAAAGT
>VUQG01040765.1:0-10292 GCA_015106755.1 Etia nguti
CAATCAAAGAATCGGGACATGGGTAATCGACGTCTCCGAAAACGTCGGAGCACTTTTGCAAATATGTGATGTCTTGATAAACCGAGCAGATATTTGAAGTTTACACAGCTACATTCTCGCCTGAAAATATCTTAAAAGTTTATTTTGTGACCCAGAAAGAGTAATAAGAGTAATATTAAAACTAATTAGCTGCTGCCATTGTTGGAAACACCCGGCCCATCCTTCAAATCTGAGGAAAAGGAGGATGCATTTGTCGGCCGCATTTGGAGGAGTCTTCGAATTTGGACAGCATTCGTCACGTCGCTGTAACATAATCGGCCTACAAATGCGGCCTCCGAACGATGCGGCCCCTGAATTTGGACACAGCTACGATACCGGGGACTGCTTCTTCTTCTTCTTTAGCATTTATCAGCAGCTGGCATCTTTGTACATGCATTGCTGCCATCTTCTGTTTCAGTCCATTATTACACGCTTAAATCCTACTACTTATTCCTGCATCTTTCAGGATCTTACAAAGCTTCAAACGACGCGTCGACTATTAAATTAGTCGTGGATGATTTTAATAGTCGATGTAATCGAGACTAGTCGACTAATCGTGGCAGCCCTAGTAAGTACTAGCTCATTTGTTTTCCTCTAAGCTGTCAAATAAACCTTGATTATGTTCTAGAGTACTTAATTCTCTCAAAGGGTCCAAAGTAAATATTTATAGGGCTCTACAGCCCTATAAATATTTACTGTAAAGTCACAGCTTTGTCACTCTTTAAATCTCAATGTTACCATTTATCTCTCTGCTGTTTGTTTGACTGACTGTTGGTTAATTTAACAGTCTGTGTATGTACATATAGACTTTAAAGATCACATAAAATTTCAAGCTACAAGAATGTAGAATTAGCTCATTTAGGTGGAGCTAATACTATGCAGACACTAGTTTCTCATTCAGTATCAGCTTATCCTATGTTTCATATATCAGATCTTGAAATGCTTACAGTGAATTAAAAAGGGATGTTAATTGACTTTGAATGAAAACATAAATCAGTAACATCTTAAAAAGTGTCACACCACTTAGCTGCTAATTAATAAAACTTTGCTGTTCCAAATGTTGATTTTAGTTGCTTGACCTGGTATATCAGATTCAGTACAAAGCATTTTGTATTTGGTCATGATAATTAGGCAGCAACATCATAGACGTAACATAAAGATATCACATTTCTGTAAATGCTGATGCTAACAGCATGCTTCACAGTTTATGTAACAGTAATTGCTAATGGTAATTTCAGTTCAGGACTAGCTGCAACCAGCAAAAAAAGTACAGGTACAACAAAAAAGTACAACAATAAAAGTATAACAGAAAAGTCTATAAGAACAGCTTCTCTCATAATATTTGGATGGTGGTTAATTTTTTTTTGCTTTTTTTAAAAACATAACACATAGCCAGCAGTTGCTGCTAGCTGTGAAATCACAGCAAAATAACATAGTGTGTTGGCTACGACTGCTAGCAGACGGATAGCAGGAACTACGAGCTGTCTGCTAGGTGTCATTTGAGCTAATTCAAGTTGCTGAGCTGTGACTTTTAAGGTGTTTGTAGTGGTGATGCTTTGTAATATAATTACCTGACAAATATTTTTATAATTGTTTTATAAGTACCCATATGTTATGGGATAGTTCAGGAACATTTCAGCCTCTTAAGTGTAAAGCAGATATTGAACTATTAGCTTTACTTGGTCATAAACAGCCATGTACAGCCCTGAACACCGGCAGACACTAATACTAAAGTTTTACTTTTAATTCAATTCAATTCAGTTTTATTCATATAGCGTGAAATCACAACACTTACTTCAAGGCACTTTAGGTGCTGTAAGGTAAAAATACTATAACTACCTATGAGCAATTACATGGCAAAAGTGGGAAGAAAATATTCATTTTTAACAGGATGAAACCTCTGGGAGAACCACGCTTAGGAACCGGTTGTGTGTCAAGACTTACTTGCAACTCTTTGGGAGATGCCTGGATCATCTAGTGAAATAGAACCACACTATGCCATATAACACAATATATGGAAAAAAATATTAAGCCACACCTCTTAATCTTTGAATTAAGGTATTTTAGTCTGATTGCCACAGGTGTATAAAATCAAACACCTTTGCAACAATTTAGTTCTTGAAATTCCTTCTCTTCTATATATTCCACATGCATATATAAGTGTAACGTGTAAAGCTGTAATCACCAGCGCTCTGCTGACTTAGTAACTGCAAAGTTGTAAACCTTCTATGGCAATAGCATCAGCACCAAAACTATGTGTCAGGAGCTTCATGATATGAGCGTTCATGGCCAAACAGCTCCTGCAGGTGATGTGTAAGTGGCTCAGTATTTGATGTCAATATGGAGTATTATTAAATATGTCTAAACAGAGACTCCATCAAACTTGCATAGGTGCTTAGAAAATCTGTTTAATGACATTTATTCAGAGTTTTATCATTATTTTATTTTCAAAATTTTCTTTCTCTGATTTACTGCTTGTTGCTAATTTCTCTGCTGTATTAACTAACAGAAATTATTCAGCTGCTACATAAATCTTCACTCGTATCCCTCTGCAAATTATTTGCTGTTTACCTTGCACTACCTTTGTGTGCGATTACACTGGATGTCAGAGCCTGTTCAGCTCAAATCTCTTCTCAGTTAATACAAGCAAATACTAATGATGTTTTCCTCTTAGGTGTTCACAGGGGTGGGACAGAATAAACAAGCACTGGAACAAAAGCTCACCAAGGCTGCAAAGCACAGAATAGCTTCTTCTGTACTTCTGAAACACTGAAGGCAGGCTTTGGCTGTGTCCTCTACTCTGTCCATAACCTCATCAGGCTGAATAATTGTTGCAGTGAGAAGATTACCTGGAGGTGAAAAATGTCCTTTCCCTCTTCCTGTGCTCTCCTTTTAGTCTATCAGCTCTATTATTTTTTTCAAAGAATGTCTTTTTCTAACTAATGAGAAATGACTGAAACATAAACTTTCCTTTTCGATTGTCTCCCACCCCAGAGGCCTTCTTATTTTAAGTCAGTACTATGGTTGGAAAATAACTTAAAATACTGCACGTGAGATTGAAAATAGACTAACTGGCTTTTAGATCGGATTTCATTTTATTTTGAAGGAAACACGAGGTAAAGCGTGTCATGATTATTGATGGTGTAACTTTGATCTTAATACATTTGATGAGTTTCTCACAAGACACGGTTATGCTCATTTACTTCTGCAGATTTGAGCAATTTTCTCATCCAGCATATTGCAGGACTGATTCCATGATAAACAGATATTCAAAATGAGATGTGCAGTCAGCTTTCCAATCCCCTGGGTAACATTTACTCACTAAATTTAATCTGTCTGTTTAAGTTTAATATTAAATACTTTCAATAGTGTTGTTAACCATTCCTCGCCGTCGGTCCCCTGACTGTGGTTGGGAGATGCAAGGGGAGATGCTTCCTCCAGGGCCGAAGTTTTGTCCTTCTTCGGGGTTAACTCCCTTCACTTTTGTGGAGTAGTGAGGTGGGCAGAAATTAGCCGAGACACGCGGGATATTGAAGAGATGAGGCTTTAATAACGGTACTGCACATTTCAACACACACTGTATAGGCTGTAACCCGTTAGAACGCTGCCCCCCGGTCGCCATCTCTACGCACACATTTTTTTCCACTCACCGCGTATCCTTACGCGCATGCTCACACACACATCACATACACTCTTCACACGGCACCCTGCCACACACAAGCCGGGCAGTTCCCACAACACTACCCCCACTCTGGATGGCAATTAAACAATAACTCCACTCCAGCATTGCAATGCATAGAACTGGTACACAATCCCTATAAGGCTTACAGTCCACAAGAGATAGATGCATTAACCATTAATACATAATAGGTGAGGCATAGGATCAACTAGTGCACCTCAGTGACAAAAAAAGTGGGCTAAATTAAGGTGTACAAACATGCGCAACATAAAGCATTTCAAGTGCCGTAAAGTAGAAAAGAAATTACACGATTGTAACTATTATGTGGCGACCGGGAATAACTTACTTATCCTAGCATCTAGGAAGGAACAAATACAAATGGATAAGTGCACGTAGATAACCCCGTAGGTTCTTCAGTTACTTTGTTTGTTTGTTTTTTTTAATGTAAACACTGGAACAGTGAAAAATATAGCTCTCCTAAACCATTGTAGCTAACACTGTAGGAGACTGAAATGATTTAAAGCTTGAACTGAATCTTCAGCCCTACTTGGAACTGTCCATGGTAGATAAACCAAGCTAAGTGACGCACACCCCATACCGGTCTGGTGCTCTGCACCGAGGAGTTGGTCGGTAAAACTGCTGGCCCAGATGCTCTGGCTCTCCCACCGCACTCCCACCATTCTCATGGTCTACATGGGAAGGGGACGATGGGACAAGCACAGCCAGAGCAGGATCAGCTGCAACTGGGACGGATGGCTGAGAGGAGCTGGGGCCATCGTCAGTCGCAGTGGAGAACAGACTGTGCAGACCCAGATCATGGTCTGCCGGGTCCTCCTCTAAAGCTGGTGGTGGGCCCTCTGTAGGTGACCAATGATGAGCTTGATCCAGGACCCAGGTGTTGTCCAGGGACTCACGGCAGCGATAATGCTTTAGCTGGTCATGGTGGACGACTTTCACTTTAGACCTTGGGTTCTTCTGGATCCGATAAACTAGGTCATCCAATTGTCCCAGGACGAAGAATGGTCCTTCATACGATGGGAGGAACTTTTTGACTTTGTTCTTGACGTGACATGTCCCTTTGATGAGATACCACAAAGGATCTCCAATCTTGTACTGTGTGTGGCAACAGTTCTTGTCGTATTGTCTCTTTGCACGTGTGACTGACTCACGCAGGGCTTTCCTGGTGATGAGGTGAGCCAGCTCCAGCCGCTCACGCATCTGCTGCACATACTCTGGAGCTGAGGGTTGGTTGTCTGGATCGGGAGGTAGACCTGCGACAAGGTCCACTGGCTCACTCAGTTCTCGGCCAAACATCATGAAGTTTGGAGTGAAACCTGTAGCACTGTGCTTGGTTGCTCTGTAGGCCATAACAGCATACGGGATCATCAGGTCCCAGTCCCAGTGGCAACGTTCTGCTCTGCAGGCCAGGATCTTTTGGAGAGTGGCATTGAAACGTTCAACCTGGCCATCCAACTGGGGTCTGAGTGGTGTTGTGTGAGTCTTGTCTATACCAAACAAACTGCACACCCCCTGGAACACCTCAGATTTGAAATTGCGTCCCTGGTCACTGTGCAGTGCTTAAGGTATCCCGGAGCAGCACACCCACTCAGATGCAACGACCTCAGCGACGGGATCGGAAAGGCTTCAGTCCACTTTGTAAAGTAGTCTTGTATCACACGCACATATCGGTTTCTGCGCTCCGTCTCATTCAGTGGTCCCATAATGTCCATCGCAGTGCGCTCCATTGGGGCTCCTACCCGGACAGTTCCCATCGGAGCTTGTGGTGTCTTCTGGGGTCGGGCTCTGGATGCACAGCTGGTACAACTATGGCACCAGAGAGCGACGTCTTCCCTCATGTAATACCAATAGAATCGGGTTTCGTAGTCTGGCCACAGTCCTCTCTACACCAAAATTTCCGCCCACTGGCCCTTCGTGCATCTGGCTCATCACTTCTGGTTGTAGCTTGCGTGGCAGTACGATTTGGGGGTAGAACTGGGTCTTGTCAAGGTAGTAGAAGCGACAGACCAGAACTCCATCTCTGAAGTAGAGTCGTTTCCATTGAGCCCGGTATGTCTTAGTAGCTGGGCTGCATGGTGAAACAGTAGTCCATGGGGGGTGCTCACTGCTGGCCTCCATCCAGGCGGGTATGGGTGCAATGTCTGCATCAGCGTCCTGGGCTTGGCTCAGCTCCCCCATGGTCCAGCCATGAAACAAAGAAGCAGTATCAATGGTTTTAGTCACATATATTTTCTCAGTCAGCTTTACAGTGTGTGCATTAGTGGGAATGTTCTGGTGTGATATGTCTGTGTTGGTGTGAGTTATCTGTGCTGAGACGTCTGTGTTGGTAGGAGTGTTTTGGCATAAACTGTCTGACATGGTAAGAGTAGTTTGGTCTAAAATCTTTGTGTCTGGTGTAGGGGTGTTATGACCTAACCCCCCTGAACACACCGTTGTAGTAGCCTGTTGTCAGGGTCTTCTCGAGAGACTATCGGCATTGGTGTGCACTTGACCTGGACGGTGAATGATCTCAAAGTCGTACTCGGCAAGCTTCTCGAGCCATTGAGTTAACTGTCCCTCTGGCTCTTTCATTTTTGTTAGCCAGTGCAGGCTGCTGTGGTCTGTGCACACTTTGAAAGGCCGTCCAAGGAGGTAGTGGCGAAAATGGGACGTGAAATCCACAACGGCTAGTAGTTCACGTCGCGTGGTGCAGTAGTTTTGTTCAGTCTTTGATAGCTTACGACTGCTATATGTCAACACACATTCCACGCCCTGTTGCATCTGTGACAGCACAGTGCCTATGCCCGTGTCACTCGCATCAGTGTCCAGTATCATTTCACCATGGTCCAGTGGATAGCCAAGAACAGGGGCAGAAGTGAGATAAAACTTTAGCTCCTCGAAAGCTGCTTGGTGCTCAGCACGCCACTGAAAATGTGCGTTTTTCTTGGTCAGGTTCTGTAGGGGTTCGGCTATAGAGGCAAAGTCTTTCACGAACCGGTGGTAGTATGAGGCCAGGCCGATGAAGCATCTGACCTCCTGGATGGACGTAGGTGTAGGCCACATCTGGACTTTTTGAATTTTGCTGGGGTCGGTAGCCCGCCATGCTCGGATATCACGTGGCCAAGCCACTGTAGCATCCTCGACATGTCCTTAGCCAGCACGATGATGTCGTCCAAGTAGACCAGGCAGGTCTCCCACTGCATGCCAGCCAAGACGCGGTCCATCAACCGCTTGGGCATTGCATAGTCCAAATGGCATGACGTTCCACTCAAAGAGGCCTGTCCTAGTGCTCTAGGTGTCAGCTCAACCTGCCAGTAGCCTGACACGAGGTCTAATGTGCTGAACCATCTGGCATTTGAGAGTGTGTCCAGCGTCTCTTGGATGCGGGGTAGTGGGTAGGTGTCTGTTATGGTGCGGTCGTTGAGAGCTCTGTAGTCAATGCAGAGACGGTATGACCCATCTTTCTTACGCACCATAACGATGGGCTAGGCCCAGCTGCTGCAGTTGCGTTGAGCGAGACCGCTGTAGGCTGTCGTAGATCTGCTAGTCGGCGTGTTGCTGCTTTTCACCTGCCATTCTACGTGGATGTTGTTTGACTGGGACACCAGGACGGGTTATGATGTCGTGCTGTACGAGGCTGGTTCGGGCCAGGTCGGCAGGCCCTGTAGAAAACACATGTTCATAACTGCAAAGCAAGCGTTTCAGTTGGAGCTTTTCATAGTCATTGAGGTCTGTGGAACTCTGGGCATAGAGCTCCTGCAGGTGCAGAGGAACCACAGGAGCGCTGGTCAGCAAGTCTGCAGCCGGGGAGACAGTGTAGGGTTCCATGGCTTCAACTGGCTGGAGAAGCCCGGCAATGGATCCTTCCTTAATCGTAACAGCTTTATTTCCGGGGTTAAAGAGGCGAAGTGGGACAGCTTTAGAAGGCTGGGCATCGACTAGGAGTCTGGCGATGAGTACTTTGTGCTTCTCAACAAAAACTTTGGTGGGACTAAGCATCATGTCACCTCGAGCTGCTGCATCTGGATGCACATTGCCTTTCACCATATAGTCTTGCCCTGGTTCCACCACCACAGTTCTGGCTATTCTCACTGCATGTGACTTTGGGCTGGCTTCAGTTTGGTAGTAGGGCACCTCTTCACCGAACAGGATGATGTGGCATCTGCCGAAGTCAAGACGTGCTTCAGCTTGAGTGAGGAAGGGATGCCCAAGCGGCACCTCATTTCCTGCTATATCTGCCACCAGGAAATCAAACACCACCTGTCGGTTGGTGATATTGACAGGTATATGGGCTTCACCTAACACTGGCACGTCCCCAGGTCCCACACCGAGCAAGGTCTCAACAACTGTAGCTGTAGTGGTGGCCTCACATCTGGGTGGATTGAGTTGTAGTAGGGCAGCGGCAGCACGCTCCTCCGGGCCCCACTGTCCAAAACAGCACATACCTCCACCTCGTAGAGGCGCATGGGGATACTAATTTCTTGGCTTTGGCACTTAAGGTGGAGCACAGTGGGTTTCAGGCTGTCACAAGGGCTACTGTTCAATGTTAGAGCCTTGGTGGTTTTGTGAGGGGAAGGGCACTGCCTTTGGACATGGCCCCAACCTTAACAGTTATGGCAGCGGACCCCACCCCTCTTAAAGTTTCTGCGATTATTCGGTGTTGTTGAGGGTGTGTGTGGGACAAACCGATTCGGTGAGGGGGTGGCTGCAGGTGTATTCTTGGCAACACTCTCATTTTTGTCTTTTTCCCTGACCACAGCAGCTTGGGGCCGGCGTTCAGCTGTGTTGCGGGCTCCTGGCTGCATGGCACTGGTGACATAAGATGCAGCCCTTTTGGTGGTTTCGTAGCGGTGGGCTATTTCATATGCACAGGCAAGTGTGGCTGGGTGCCTCTCCAACAACTTCTGTACTATTTCTGCATCGCCTAGCCCATTTGTGAAAACTTCGACAGCTATAGTCTTCTTCAATATCTGCTCTATCACCATACGCAACAGCCACTTTCCCATAAATGTCGTCTCTGAAAATATGCAGGGCCTCACCAGGTTTACGCACTCGCTGCCTCAGTTCTACAGCAAAAGCAGCTGCATGGTAAGAAGAAGGGCCGTATGCAGTTTCTAGTTCGTCCACCAATCGGCGGTAATCCCATTTGGATGAGCGAGGATTTCTGTGGACAATGGCCCCTGCTGCTCCAACTAGGCAGAACTTCAGCTGAGCTGTCATTGTCTTTCCTGACCAATACTTGGCTTCAGCGCATCTCTCAAACCTGTGCAGAAATTCTTTCCACGGTGTGGTGCCGTCGTATTGGCCCGGACGTAGGGTGGGGACCCTCTCTCTAGGATCACCGTCCTCTTCACTGTCAGATGGGGGCTGACGGGCCACACAGCGGGTCTTGCCTGGTTTTGAGCGGGGTTGACGCTGTGCAGGGGGTTTGCCCATAGCTTATGGCTTCATTAAGGCTACTAGAAAGCATACATTGCATGGATGTAGATACCATTGTGTTAAATGGAGCCGGTGTGCTATGTACAAAACTTTCCATGTGAGCAGAGGAAAATGGGTTTAAGTCTGGATAGTGAGCTTTCAATTGGGGGGTAGGAGCTGGATAATAGTTCACATTGCTGCCTGTGTTCCCTTCACGGCCGTAGCTTCGACATTCGGCATCGACGAAAGGATTCGTGCGGGAAATCTGTGGCTGAGCAGGACTATCGGGCGGCACAAACACGTCGACTCCATTAGCTTGTGTGTCAGCACAACTTTCGGCACACAGGAATGGGTTATTATGTTCATATTTAGCCACAGCCCTGTCTTTGTTAGCTTCCTTAATGCACTCGGCACGCGCATGCTCACACACACACATCACATACACTCTTCACACGGCACCCTGCCACACACAAACCAGGGCAATTCCCACAACAGTGTATAATTAGGCCCTATTATGATGTGAGAAATGTGTAAATCAACAAAAACATGAAGATTTATCCGTTGGGGAGGCCATGAAAATGGAAGACTGAATAGCTGTTAATGTGATCTCTAACTATGAGTAAAATTATGCCCCAATAAAGGTTATAATTAAATCTAAACTAATTACAACTTTATATTAACTATGAATCAAATGTGTAATGTAAAGTCATCAGAGTAAAATGCATGATAACCTCACACTGCACCATTTGTGTTTTCTGTACTGGCCACACGTTTATTGTTTTGGTTCCGTCCTTCATCACCAGCATTCACCGTCATTACCAGCAGCAATAGCATGGAGCTGTTTCGACTGACAAAAATCTCATTGATTGATTATTTATGGTCATGTAAAAAGAAACTACGCCTTCTACAGTTTTAAGGCCATTATCAGGACTAGTTCGGGACAAGGTGCGATCTCTGGGATTAAAAAAAATTAGGTGAAGAAGTCTCAAAAACTGCAGACACATTACTTGTCACCCCCCCAAAAGTTGATTCTGTTCCTCTGGACGTAGCATTTTCAGTGGGAGAAACGTTTCGTCACTCATCCAAGTGACTTCTTCAGTCTCAGGTGAATGCAGGCTCATCTTATAAACATTACATTTACATCGGGGTGGCTGTGGCT
>VUQG01040769.1:0-11074 GCA_015106755.1 Etia nguti
TATTTTTTCTTAGTAGTGTGGGTATATGTGCTTTGGGTTTTGCCGTATCAAACACACTTGTGTACATCTCTGCTTTCAGCTTTGTATTCAGAAATTCTGCTTGTCACACAACAATACACTCTGGCACCTCTCACTTCTCTGCAACTACCAGACATTTGCATGTCAATAACATCATTCTACCACTGTGCTTTTGGCATCTATGAAATACTCTGCAAGGAAGCCAAGTAGTCGCAGTGTTTGAAAGGAAACATCACAATAATGTGTCGTGTGTTGCCGCTTTCATTAACATGTTATTTTCTCAAAATTCACCTTGGCTTAATTGTTCATCAATCACAATTAAGGACTCTCAGGCGTATGATTTAGAGCCGCTTAAGAAAAACGGCTAACATTTAAGTACATGTCTCTGGGGAGAAGGTGAAGCTATTTCTAAGCTGCTCTATATGCTGCAGTGGAGTCCTGTTACAGAAACGGCACACTTGTAGAGACTCTGATGCTTTCAGATCAAAACATTTAAATTGCCGTAATTTATGTTCTCGAAGTAAGTCTTGAGTCGGACATCATATTTTACCTGAATGTTACATCGCTGTTTCCAAATTACTGCTGCAAATGCTAAGGTACTTAAGGCATTATTAGCTCATTAATTTAACAAGTAGCATCTGGGTCATGTCTCTGCCTCCTATATGTATAATTCTGTAAGTCGTTCGCACCGAATGATAAAGCTGATCTTTGGATTCTCAGTCAGAGCCGCAGCCTACTTACCTTAAATTACTGCTCTTATTTAGCTCATTAGGCCACGGAAGATTCATTTTCCCAGCATACTTACAGTATATGTTCATGCAGATGCACAAAGCCACAGTGGTGCCCCAGAGGCCTTCTTCGTCTTCGTCTTTTTTGCAAAAAAATTAATGAATTTCACATTCTTTTGGACAAGATGATCTGAATTTTTAATCTTCGTCTCGAGAAAACATAATTCAAAATGCAGTGGATGAAAGTGGTGAATTACGTGCACTCAGCACAGGGCTCCACTGCTTTTCTGAAATGGTGCAATTTTTTTTGCACAGGATGATCAGCTCTTCAAAGCACTGTGACGTTATAAGGTTTGCAATGTTTCTGTGTTCTTTTATTTTTTACTTGTTATTATTATTTTTTATTGGAAGGTGGTGGGTGTTTGGGGCATTTGCAAGAATTTCTTTTGTCTGCTCCTACTGAGAAATATCTACTAATGATTCCTATTTTAAATGTGTATTTTATGCAGTCTGTTACTTTGTTGTTATAACTGTTCTAATACTTTAGCTATTCTTTTGTTATTTTTAAAGCACTGCTCAGTCTGAGTTCATTTAAATGCATATCAGTATTTGATACTGGCTCTGCAAATGGTTTTTTGTAGGGCAACGAATGAATGGTTGCTTTAACCCAGAGTAGAAGAGTCAATACTGGCCATAGGAGCTGATCCATCTAAGATTTTATAATGTGGTGCCAATGAACTAGGAACCCTGATTGCGAGAGATCAACTCCCTGTTGTAATTACCAGCCAGACCTCAATTAACTCAAAGCAAACCCTCAGTTCAACTCTATATGTTTGTTAAGTGTTAATAGCTGCTTTAAGAAAAATGTTTCCCCACTCCCATCCACTTAGGCCAGTCTGATCAATGCTCAGTGTACTGCATATTGTTAGATGCATTACTTAAAATGACATACTTTAAGTATTCAATACAGAGTTTAAATTGGAAATAAGCCATTTATCCCCACTGATATCCCCATTAATCTCTATAACTATAATCAATCAGTGCAAATTTAAGCGTTTTCTTCTCAGGCACTAACTGCCAGGGAACTCCAGGACATGCAGCATTTAGCCAAAGAGTGCAGCAAAAGTAATACACAGCAGTTCTCATTTGAAGCAATGGTCATAAACTTACACTTGCTTTATATACGTAGTGCCATGCCGGTACTGTTCAGGTTCCTTGCTCTTGCCTGAATTTTATTAGGAAAGAATCCCAGAAGGCTAAAAATCCATCCTCTTTTCCACTGTAAGCCAGAAATTGATGTTTGTGCTGCCATGTTACACGTGCTGTCCTCACAGTGGAGGAGATTAGGGAAGCTGTTTGAAATATCTGCTGAATTCTCCTTGGTATGCTCAAGTGTTTCCTCTACAGGAACTCAGTTATGTTCCACATATGTTAAAGCAAGCCCAATCAAATGAGTTTTCCACTTCACAGATGTAAGATGATTTGACCAACTACAGAAAACAAAACATTTAGAAAAATGTTCGTTTTAGTAAATTGGACATCCCATGGTTGCATTACTAATGCGCTGATTTACTTAGTCAAGTAGCTAAATGACTACCCACCAACCACATAAATTAGTGATTACATTGTTTTCTACACCAAAATTATAAACACTCAACTGGCATTTTGTGAGGTTCCCCTTTTCAGCTGCTCGTTAAAACAAAAATTTAATCACCCAATCAGAGGCAACTCAGGGCATTTAGGCGTAGAGATATGATCGAGACAAACTGCTGAAACTGTTCAAACTGCTGTTCAAACTGAGCATCAGAGTCGGGAAGAAAGGTGGTTAAAGTTACTTTGAATGTGGCATGATTGTTCGTGCCAGCAGTAGATCAGCAGTTTCTGAAAATGCTGATCTACTGGGATTTTCCCGCACTATCTCTAGGATTTTAAAGAGATTAGTCCAAAAAAGAAAAGAATATCCTGTTTTCAGGGCAAAAATGTCTTGTTAATGCTAGAGGTCAGAGGAGAATGGCCAGAGTGCTTTAAGCTAGGAACCCTGGCCTCAAGGCAGTTGGACTACAGCAGCAGAAGAGCACACCGGGTACCACTCCAGTCAGCTAAGAACAGGAAACTGAGGCTACCATTGCCACAGGCTCATAAAAATTGGGCAAAAGAAAACTGGAAAACATCCCCCAATAAGTCACGATTTCTGCTGCAACATTTGGATGGTAGTGTCAGAATTTGGCATCCATCCTTGTATCAACAGCTTAGGCTGTGATATGATGGTATGGTGGTGGTGATATGATAGTATTGAGATATTTTTTTGGTAACACTTTTAATCCAATTAATACCAAGTGAATATCATTTGAACACCACAGCCTACCTGAGTGTTTTTGCTGATGATGTCCATCCCTTCATGAACCCTGTGATCACATCCTCTGATGACTGCTTTTGGAAGGATAAAGCTCCATGTCACAAAACCCCAAATCATTGCAGACTGGCTTCCTGAAGATGACAATGAATTCATTGTACTCAGCTGTCATCAGATCTTAACACCTTTGGGATGTGGTGGAATGGGAGACTGGTATCATGAATCTGCAGCCAGCAAATCTGCAGCAAGTCTGTGACTCGTTCATGTCAATAGGGACCAAAAATTCTGAGAAATGTTTCCAGAACTTAGGTTAAATCTATGCTATAATGATTTAAGGGGGTTCTGAAGGCAAAAGGAGATCCGAATGAGTGAGATGTATCTTGCGAGTAAAGGGGATAGTGACGAGTATGTGTTTTTATAATAATGTTTCCCCGGCATTTAAGTGTATGTTGCATTTTGCTAATGAGAATATGTTCGCTGTCATGTGACTTTGCCTGCGACAAAGGCATCTTCGACTTACAAAATCAACCTTAATTTGTAATTACACAGTTATGCAGTGAAAACGTGAAAAGCATTATATAAACAAAATCACAGGATTTTAATTATCCCTGTTATGGTCAAAGACTTAACTGAGGCTACCTTCATCTTCTGCTCTTTGGTAAGCAGTGCTATGAAGCTGTGTTGGCAGGGTGATGGAAACTGCACACAAAAGACTTTGTCAAGAGAACAGATCTCTCCCTGCAATCGGCATCTGTGGGAGCTTGGATAATGAGTATGCCATGTGTAAAGCCTTAATGTGTTTACATACGGCTAGATTAGAGACGGACCCAATACTTGCCCCTGCGGTTTCTCAACGAATCCCTGTGGGCTGCTTGAGTGATTAGCTACTTTAAGATTTTTCAGTAGGAGTGTCTTGTGGGACTCTGTAGGGGATCAATAGAAGTTGGGATGATGAACTGTTTGGGAAATTTACGTATATATCATTTTTTAAAATGTAAACTCCTCCGTCCTTTCCCATCTAATTGAGTCAGTTAGCTCTGATTAATATCCCTGTACCCCCACATATTGTTTCCCATATCATATTACTTCCTAAACTGTATCTGACACTCAGAGATGTAAGAATGGGCTCTCTGCCTCGACTCGCAGCTTTAAAACTTCTAGATCAAATCTGTCCCTATCATTTAAGTCTCGAAGAGCAAACAGTTGTTTCAAGCACCGTCAGCAGTTAACAGAATGGCTATTATTTATTTCCTGTGCAGCTGCAGAATTCATCTCAACACGTGCTCACCTGGAATCTGTCTTTATTTGGCTTGCCAAGCCCATCTTTCTGCATTTCCTTGACTGCTCGGCTGGTAATGATAGTCATGGACGCCTTCATCCAGCACTTTGGAGAAGGGGTGGAGACACACAGCTTAGCAGGTGGCCACAGCCGCACCATTGTCGTCTCCCATTTGCTTCTTTAAAAATATGTCAGCATCACCGCGGTGATTAGCAGTCAGTATGTGCTGCGTTTTTGTCCTTGATTTAGTGCCAAATCTCCTAAGTAATAATGACTGCACAACTCTGTGTCTGACGAAAAAAGGAAGAGAAGGGAAGAGTGGCCCCTTATTGCTCACTGCACTGGTTCCCAGCAGGAGCCTTATGATGCCGCAGTTTGGTTTTGACATTTTGTGAATGTTGTTTCTGAAACATGCCAATCTCATTGATTTAATATGGCATGCTGTTTTTGTCAAGCCCAGGAGCTTATGTAAAGAGTGTGTCTGTGCACGGCGTGCATACATTCATCACTGATTTTGATGTATAAAGATCCATTGCATATTTGAAACAAACATGTGTAAGCAGACCATTTAGAGAGATATGTATTTTCCACAGTATTGAAAACAAAGAGACCAGAGAGTAATCCTGTCATAAAAAGAGCTTGTCTCAAAAAGTGGCCTTACCATCTTTCTGTAGCACAAATCAAAGGTGAAGACATTTTTAACAAGTTCAAGCTAAAGTTACAACCTGGTTACTTAGGTCTGCTTTCCGTTATATTGATTATTCCATTAAAAGAACAAGAGTTTTGTCTATCAAATGGGATTAGCTCGTTCATTATCAAAGATTTAAATGTCTGCTCATTATTTATTATGTATGTACTTATTTTGCCCATCCTTTCATGATAATACCAAGGTATTACAATGATTTGTATAATTATCCAGGTAACACACAACATTGTTGTTCACTGATAGACAAGCTCTGCCTGAGTTTTTGAAAGTTTTCCAAAGGGGATAGGCTTCAGCTCCTGTGCAACCCTGAATTGGATAAGTGGCAGAGGATGGACAGATGGATGGAAAAATAGTAGCATTTTCGCTCCTCCCACTGGTTGACCATGATCATGTGATGTCACACGGGTAAACGAATGTGCAACTCAGAGAATCTGGGTTGAATTGGCGATCTTCGATTGATGCTTTAAAACACAGACCTTCTGTGGGCTGCCCTAATCATTTTTTGCATCACATTACATTGTCCCTCGGTTACCATGTAACAGCGCTGCATTTGTAATCACTGATTACACCCTCTGAGGTCAGGATGGCTCACTTCATTTGAAGTTAGATGTTCCAGAAGACTAATGCAGCTTTTGTGAATGCTTTTGTTGCAGACTAGTTACTATAATAACAGAGTGCGGCGAGTCAGATGCTCCATCTACTCAGAACTCTTATTGGTTCCTTTTTTATCAGAGTCCATTCAGCCTCTCTCTAAGGGATGTCGGAGCGTAGGAGTACATTTGGCTCAGACTTTTATTGCGATGCAGAAATCTCTCTGCTGTAGGAGAACAAAGGGTCTTCTACAGTAAGTGTGCACGGCTATGGACTCAGACCAATATAAAGAGAAATAAAATGTGTTTTTTTTCTCTTCTATATATGAGATCTGTACTCACATGATGCACCAGTGTGGTCCTTTTCTAATAATGCTGAATATGATTTGGACTACCAGAATTTAACATGTCCCATTAATCAGGCACTGGAGAATTGGGGAGGAGGGTGTTTAATGGCATGTACTTGGTGGAGTGCCGTCTTGCATTAAGGGCTAATAACCTGACTTAGAGTCAGCACAGCACCCACCTACCCATACTCCCCCCTCCTTCCGCCTCCATCACTCCAGCTGTATTTATTACGGGCTGCAAGGCCACAGTGATGAGACGATCAATATTTCTGGGATGATGAGGGAGAACTCATGCAATCGCTCTCTCTCTCTGTTTCTCCCTTGGCAGTGCTTCAGCAGGTAGAGAGATCAAAGCGGAGGACCTCTGAGATGCTGTTGGAGAAGAGACTGATGAAGTCCTCTGTGCTGTGTGTCCTCTAAACACACACACTCCATCACACTGTCCTATGTCCTTGCTATGTCCTGATTAAAAAGTTTGACCTGATGTATTTTATCTTGAGTAGAATTAGTCCCATCACTCCTATTCTCAGACGGTGTGAGAAAATCTAAACAGAAAAGACTTCATTTAAAATTGTGATGGAAAATTGACTATCTGTGTATCTGCAAATGTGTGAATGGATGGCCTTTATGAAGCCTCCTTTGTCAAGCATTTCTGTTTTTTCAGGGAATCAATTTGTGGAGCTTTTTTATGGCATGACTTGAAATCAAACACAAATCATGTGCAATTGAAGCAGAAACTGTTTTTGAAAAACAACCTGACATATAGGCCTGGCCATTAGCTGTCTGTCATTAGAATTTAATAGTACTTAAATACTTCACTTTACTGCAATGTATCCTACCGTTATGAAGATTAGAATACTGGGAAAAATCTGTTTTAGAAATAGTTTTAGTGGTATTTATTTGACCTTGTGGTAATTTAAGAGTATAGTTTGTGGTGCTTTTGTTTTTTGTAAAGGACATGGGCGACATTTTATTGGTATTAATAGACTGGATATGAATAAGGTGGAGTGATTGTTGACTAATTGACTAATATATTGACTAATATATATATATACATGGTAGGATTTTGTGTAAGGCTGTTGTGTTGAATAGAACAACATTGTAACAAATTACTTTAAAAAACAGGACAATATTGTCAGCAAGCTGCTGTGCATTTTTACGGTATAATGCAGTATTTTTTCTTCAGTGAACACAAGAGCAAATGTTAAGCTTAAATAATTTATTTAAGTGCTGTGATTTTAAGTTTAGTTACTTTGTGTTTAAGCTTTAATTACTGGGGATGCAGGACATGGTTTCTTGGTCAAGAAAATAAGCCACAATGACCAAAACACTTAACATTTGGTTAGTTATCGTCTTGAATATGGCAGCATTCCCATAACCATGCCGTGTAAAGAGTGCAGGAAGTGTAGCGAAGGTGATTTCTTGTCTTAGTTCAAGTACATGTTATTAGATTTTACAGTAATAAACTTATGGTTGGTTGCAAGCAAGCTATCAAAACTATAATGTGAGACTTGTATTGTATATGGCAATGTACTGTGATTTTTCAGGGTTTTTTTTACAGTAATAAGCTGTTGATCTAGAAAACAATAACTGTAAAATAGCAGTTCAGATTTGATCGCTGTAGCTGCCGGTGCTTTGCTGTTAGTTAATGGGGAAACTTCTTACAGTGTAGTTTTTATGTATCATGCTTTTGTAGGTCATTTCTTTTAGAGCTATGTTTTCACCATATCTGATTATGTTCAAGTGTTTCACATTAGCTCAGGCTTTAAATGCTGTGGAATTGTGGAATTGGTTTATTGTAGGTCCATGTCTAGTGTGAAATTTACATAATAAACAAAATGCTTTATATAAAGCACGCACACACACACTCATATATATCTATATCTATATCTATATATATCTATATCTATATCTATCTCTATCTCTCTATATATATATATATATATATATATATATATATATATATATATATATATATATATATATATATATATATATATGTGTGTGTGTGAAGTGAGATAGGTTTTCCGCTTCTGGTACAGGGATCCTACTGAGCAGGGACCTGACTTTGTCAGATTGACTTTTTTTGAATATTGAAGCCTTTTCCACCATTTGCCCCCCAGCAGGGAATACCTTGTAGTCCTCACATTGGATATGGATGGTTTTTTCATGTATTATCATTTAACAGGGACTCTGTGTGCCGCAGTCTCTGAGCAGAATTGTCCAGCACACACGTTCCATTTATCCAAGTATCATTGAAAGTGGCCTCATTTTAAGTATTTACTAAATATGTGCATGCACGTATGCATTATGTTTTTGATCTGAAGTGAGGTCTTGCATATACAACTAAGCATATAGATTTCAGCGGCAGACTGTCTGCTGATCCACGGCTGCGGCGGATGGTAATAGCTGCCTAGCGATAACAGCACCTCCAGAAACGTCAGGATTGGTTTCTCTCAGCGGTTAGGTGCCCTCCAACGGCTGCTGATACATTATAAATCATTTACACAGTCATTTTGGAATGCAATATCCTCCTCTAAATGCTGGCTTTTCTTCTCCATTGTTATTAGAGCAAACTCTGCAGTAGGCACACAAGGTTGAGAGGGACCCTAAGCCACAGAAATTGAAAATTGATCAAGCAGCGTGGGAAGGTGTTGTTACTGGTTCACCCTGGGACTGTTGATTAGCATTTGCAGCGCTGTCACTGAAGGGACCTGCTGCCTGAAGCGAACATCCTCCCCTCCCCCCCTTTTGTGTTCATCCCCAAAAAGTGATCTCTTGAATGAGCAAACAACGAGAATGACATTTAATTTATACCTTGTGCATAACTACTCCAAAGGGCTACGCTGCCAACATTAAAAATGACATGAAATTTTTATTGTGTTATTATGCATGTATGACTCCCACTACTAGTTTTACCACTGCCTTTTGTCTAAATATGAACCGTTAATATAAACGTCAGACTGTAAAGTAGAGAATAATGACCTACTGACAGCTGATGGCTTTCACACTTCAATTGTCCTGTTAGCATTATTTGGTACATCTTGACAAGTTACCCAACACTTAATTGCAATATCCAAGTCAAAGACAGGTTCTTGATTATATGGATTGATGATTGTACTAAGAGCTCTGTCATGTTTATGTGAGCCATTTTTATGTCATGACTAATAAAAAGGACTCAACAAGTGGATAAAAATGACTGATTGAAAATGGGAGCAAACTGGTGGGTTTTCAAGGAACTGTCATTAATTTTTCTGTCCTCTTCTTTTTGTAGCACTGGTTAGAAGATCTCACAAGCGGAGGGAGGACAGTGAATAAGGACCTCGCCACAGACAGAAACTGCGGAACTTTGACTGTCTCATCTGTAAGCTGGTGGGCTCCAGTATCCCAGCTGATGACTGTCCCTCAGGTGACTGGACTACAGGGCTGAGTGGGAAGCCTGTGCATTTGCTGAGGGCGGTGCCCTGGCTTGTATGTTGGTCACTTGCACTTGTACTCGCTCACAAGGACCATGTGGTTTTCCCCCGGGAGAAATCGTTTCCCCTCGCAGAACTGGCACGGTGCCTATAATTGCACCAATTTCAGCGTGTCCTTGTGGGTGTTAAGTTTTTGCTGGTGCTTTGCATCTGTGAGCGGTCAGAACTACCACCCCACTGTGAACACACAGTATGGGAAACTCAGAGGGGTGAGGGTCCCCCTGCCTAGCGAGATTCTCGGGCCGGTCGACCAGTATCTGGGCGTTCCGTACGCTGCCTCCCCCGTGGGAGAAAAACGCTTCATGCCCCCGGAGCCTCCATCTTCCTGGTCAGGAATCAAGAACGCCACCCATTTTGCTCCTGTCTGCCCTCAAAATATACACAATGCCGTGCCAGAGATAATGATGCCGATATGGTTCACTTTCAACCTGGATATAGTTACCACATACATACAAGATCAACATGAGGATTGTCTTTACCTAAACATCTATGTTCCAACAGAGGATGGTGAGTGTGTCGAGTACACAGGAAGAAACCAAAACTCTCCTCCTCTTCTTTCCTGTCTCTGCTTCCCACTTCCTTCTGTCTCCTTCTCTAAGATTCTGTGCCACCTTTGTTTTTTGCGCGAAGCATGAACCGTTGTTTAGCGCATGCTGTGTCCGTGTCCATCATCCGACATCCCATCTTGACTAGATCTCTCATTTAGTCTTTTCATCAACTCTCCCCTTCCATGCCACTGTTAGAGGTTCCTCTTTTGATGACTAAATGACTTCTTAAATATGACTTATTGAAAAAAATAAATAAAAGAAAATGAAATCTAATCAGACATGAAACAGATTGGAAATACTCGGTGCACCTTCCTACCCTCACTGTCTTGATTGTTCTGGGGATATTAGCAATTAGTAGCCTGCCTCATAAGTGAATGATCTTCTGTAGGGTTGGTGAAATATTCTGTCTGGTACATGAGAGGCCTGTGGCATCAGCCTGACCTATGTAAGACCCTTTACTCTCCTTTCTACTTCAAGTTTGTCTTTCCACAAAGAGAAATGCAAGAGGAGACTTTGTGCAAAAAGGCAAACACAGATTGGGAATTTTTGAAGACTGACATTGCTAAAAGTGTTTGATTTCTATATATCTCTTTTAAACAGCCCCCATTTTTTATCACTTGAAGGAGAGCCACACAGGAAAATGGGCTTGAAATGTTAAGTGCTCTGAGAGTCGCACATGTAACGTCAAATAACACTTAACAGATTCAGATGTGAGCTCCAAAATCTTGCAAAACCCAGCCTCTCTGCCTTCCGTGTGGTTGTAATGGGTCTTAAATAGAAGTGCATGTGAATATGGGCTTCTTGTGTCCCAGGGTGCAGCAAATTCATTCCACCATTTTGGAATATTTCTGCAGCAACACCCCAGTTACTTTTTCAAAAGGTCCTCTGTTGTTCTTGTTGTTGATGAAGACCGGGAGGGTGGGAGGAGGAGGGAAAGAGGGAGAAGACGGGTTCTAACTCAGTCTGAGTTGTTGCATGTCACATGCGATCTTTTCCAGAGCTCTCTGTTATTTTGTAGTTTTTCCATTC